>SJYG01000105.1:3282286-3348372 GCA_006410535.1 Litocranius walleri | reverse complement strand
AAATGGTTACCAGGGGGGGGGGGGGGCAAGGGAGGGCGGGGGGGAGGGGAGAGTTTGTAGAGATTTTGTAATAACTGTAAATGGAAGGCTGCCGCCGCCGCTGCTGCTAAGTTGCTTCAGTCGTGTCCAACTCTGTGCGACCCCATAGACAGCTGCCCACCAGGCTCCCCCGTTCCTGGGATTCTCCAGGCAAGAACACTGGAGTGAGTTGCCATTTCCTTCTCCGATGCATGAAAGTGAAAAGTGAAAGTGAAGTTGTGTCAGACTCTTCGCAACCCCATGGACTGCAGCCCCAGGCTCCTCTGTCCATGGAATTTTCCAGGCAAGAGGACTGGAATGGGGTGCCATAGCCTTCTCCATAAACAGAAGGCAGCCTTCAAAAATTATATGAAAAGAAAGAAGAGAAACTAAAAAAAAAAAAAGACAATATTGACATTTGCATTGTGGTGAGTCATGGAAAATTAGCAAGTAGTAAATTCTAATGATAGTTAACTGAGTTGTCATCTTGAGCCAAGAAATGCAAGTAATGTACATTTTTAAGAACACAGGATCAAAATGCTACTCTTTACATCTAAATTCTTTCCTCTTCAATGGTGAAGTCAAAGTTTCTCAGTTGTGTCCGACTCCTGGTGACCCCAAAGACTGAATTCACCAGGCCAGAATACTGGAGAGGGTAGCTGTTCCGTTCTTTAGGGCATCTACCCAACCCAGGGATCGAACACAGGTCTCCTGCATTGCAGGTGGATTCTTTACAAGCTGAGCCACCAGGGAAGGCCAAGAATACTTCTCCGGGGGATGTTCCTGACCCAGGAATCAAACCGGGGTCTCCCGCATTGCAGGCAGATTCTTTACCAGCTGAGCTACCAGGGATGCCTCCTCTTCAATGAGACACTTTAAATACAGACATGCCACTCTTGAAGGTTATAACAGAGATGCTTTGATAGTGAACAGTAGCTAGCACTTTTGAATTAGAACCCAGCACACCCACAGCTTGAGGGAAATAAGATGTGCATGTAATTGTCATATTAAATCTTGATTACTTATTATTACTATTTGAAAATATTGACTGAATAAATCCAAATGGTATAAGATGCATGCTGTTTGACACATCTTCAACATTAAGTATGTTTTGAATTAAGACATGTTTTGATGTCATGACTGGGGAGGGGATGGCCCTGGAATCTAGTGGTAGTTTCCAGGGACCTTGCTAACCACCCTACAGAGTGCGGGTCAGCTCACCATAACAAACAATGGTCTCAGCCCAAGGTGAATATTTTAGTCTCAACCCTCCCTTTGTCGGTGGCACTGGTGGTAAAGAACCCACCTGCCAATACAGGAGATGCAAGAGATGAGGGTTAGATGCCTGGGTCAGGAAGATCCCCTGGAGAAGGAAATGGCAACCCACTCCAGTATTCTGGCCCAGGAAATCCCATGCACAGCACAGGCTGGTGGGGTATACTCCATGGGGTCTCAAAGAGCTGGGCACAGCTGAGCACACGAGCACACACACATACTTACTGCCTTTGCAACGTGAAAGGAGCCGCAAGCAGCGCGTGAACAAACAGGGTGCTGTGCCCAATGACGCTTTCCCTAATAACCAGACGACCGACCGGTGTGGCCCGGGGGTCGCAGCTTGCCAGCTCCTGATGCAGTGTGAAGGGGAGTAAACCCACGTCATCACACGGTTTCAAACATTTAATGCTTATTAGCTTCAGGGTAGCTAAGGGTGCCCGAGGCCCAGGGGAGCTGAGTTTTGTGCCTAAAACACACAGTTCTTCCTTCCTCTGGGCTCTCATTCTGTCTGATGTACTCAGGCTCCTGCAATGAGAATATCCTCCTGGGACGCCTTCGGATGCTCTTGACTGCCTCCCTTTATTCAAATCCGATCCTTAGGTCTTGCTCCAAGTCTGAGGTTTTCTCCATGACCTCGTGCAAGGAGCTCATTCGTCACCATCACCCAGGAGTCCTCTCGGAATTCTGTCCGGTGGGGTCACAGGCTTCACTTCTAGGCTCCGACAACAACCCTGGTACCATCTCAACCTGGGAGACACGTCACACTTGGGCAAGACTGACTCATCTTTGTATCCTTAACACAGCCTCGGGTCGTTGGAAGGAACTCAATATTAACTCTGATGAATAACTTTTAGAGAGATGTCTTTGAGCACTCAAGATTGTAGGTCTTTAGAGAATTCTTGGGTTAAGATTTAGGGCAAGAAATAAAATAACTTTCAGAGGGAGATAAAGGGCATGCATCATGTAATATTGCACTTCGCTAGGTTGCATGTGTGGTTGCTGCTTAATAGTAAATACTTCAATGAGTGTGACATCTGCAGTTTCATTCATAAGAAGACTTTTTTTCTTAATGGAATGAATGAATGACATGAAAATCCTGAGGAAATAATATAATATAAATATATACTATATATGCAATGTATTAATATATTTATGTATTTTTTATACACACACATATAGATATACAGATTTCAAAGCCTGTGTTAACTAGCCTTTTTGTTTCTTAGAAACAGATCAGTTGTTTCTAGTATTATATACATATTATATATTTTACTGTATATGTTATGTATATTAGTCAGTTCAGTTCAGTCACTCAGTCATGTCTGACTCTTTGTCACCCCATGGACTGCAGCACACCAGGCTTCCTTGTCCTTCACCACCTCCTGGATCTTACTCAAACTCATGTCCATTGAGTCGGTGATGCCATCCAACCATCTCATCCTCTGTCATCCCTTTTTCTCCTGCCTTCAGTCTTTCCCAGCATCAGGGTCTTTTCCAATGAGTCAGTTCTTCGCATCAAGTGGCCAAAGTATTGGAGCTTCAGCATCAGCCCTTCCAATGAATATTTAGGACTGATTTCCTTTAGGATGGACTGGTTGGATCTCACTGAGGTTCAAGGGATCTCAAGAGTCTTCTCCAACACCACAGTTCAAAAGCATCAATTCTTCAGTGCTCAGCTTTATGGTCCGACTCTCACACCTATACATGACCACTGGAAAAACCATAGCTTTGACTAGGTGGACCTTTGTTGGCAAAGTAGTGTCTCTGCTTTTTAATATGCTGTCTAGGTTGGTCATAGCTTTTCTTCCAAGGAGTAAGGGTCTTTTAATTTCATGGCTGCAGTCACCATCTGCAGTGATTTTGGAGCCCCAAAAGTAAAGTTTGACACTGTTTCCATTGTTTCCTCATCTGTTTGCCATGAAGTCATGGGACCAGATCTTAGTTTTCTGAATGCTGAGCTTTAAGCCAGGTTTTTCACTCTCCTCTTTCACTTTCATCAAGAGGCTCTTTAGTTTTTCTTCGCTTTCTGCCATAGGGTGTTGTTTCTGTCAATATCTGAGGTTATTAATATTTCTCCTGGCAATCTTGATTCCAGCTTGTGCTTCATGCAGCCCGGCATTTTGCATGATGTCTGCATATACGTTAAATAAGCAGGATGACAATATACAGCCTAGACATACTCCTTTCCCAATTTGGAACCAGTCCATTGTTCCATGTCTTATTCTAACTGTTGCTTCTTGACCTGCATACAGACTTCTCAGGAGGCAGGTAAGGTGGTCTGGAATTTCCATCTCTTTAAGAATTTTCCAATTTGTTGTGATCCACACAGTCAAAGGCTTTGGTGTAGTCAATGAAGCAGAAGTAGACATTTTTCTGGAACTCTCTTGCTTATTCTATGATCAAACAGTTGTTAGCAATTTGATATCTTGTTCCTCTACCTCTTCTAAATCCAGCTTGAACATCTGGAAGTTCTCGGTTCATGTACTGTTGAAGCCTAGCTTGGAGAATTTTGAATATTACTTTGCCAGTGTGTGATATGAGTGCAATTTTGCAGTAGTTTAAATATTCTTTGGCATTGCCTTTCTTTGAGATTCCCTGACCACTGAAATGGAAAGTAGTAGTACACAGTAAAGGCCAGAGGTATTTGCTCAAACCTTAAACTTTTGAGCCCTATTCTTGACCTGATAAATGCCTGATAAATGGCTATAGCAATATCTGCGTGCAATGGTTGCAAAGATCTGTGAGATAACACATGAGAAATGTAAGTAAAAGGTACTTTAAAAAAAGCATATCTCCCTATCCTTGTTACTTATTAATTTTTGAAATGCTTTAAGGATCTTTTTATGTCTCAGAGTTTCCCTGGGTTAAATTGCTAGTAGTTCATCCATTAGAGAATGAGAAATTTCCTGTGAACTCATAAAATTCTACTGTGGGCAAAGCAGGTGAAACTTTTCTCGTGAGTCAAAGGTTTTTTTTTTGTTTTTTTTTTTGCAGATGGGGGGACAGGGGGGCAGAGCGTTCCTAAGTCCATTTCGGGCCCTGCACATAAATATGCGTTTCTGGCTGTTTTGGTCATAGGAGCTTCCAAGCCATGAATTGCCTACGAAAAAAGTCATCAGCTTCCTGGACAATTTCTAACGTGCTTAATTTTAGCTTAATTAAAATCCCATGCACATTCAAACAAATATAGTATTCGCCTCCACTTCCTATCCAAACTCTTGTCTAGCATCATTTTATAAAATACCAGCTGCTCTATGCTAATTTTTATTCAGAGATACAAGTATGTTTAGGAAAAACTGGTATACATAATTTGAAGATCAAAAGAGAAAAGTGTACCATTATCCAGACTATCAAGAATTACCTTTAAAATACACAAGCCTTCAAATAATAGCGTTCATTTTAGGAAGTTTTCTGTTGAAAGAAGAGATTACAGGTACTCACAAGCTAGCCCAGAGACAATTTACTAGAGAAACTTCCCACCTAGTAGGAAACCAATATAAAAAAATAAGTTTATAAATGTCTGCTTTCAGTCAAGATGGAGGAACAGGGGCCAGTTTGACTCTCCTCCTCAAACAATTTAAAACTGGACAACATGTGTGAAGCAGTGGACCCTTGACAGGGAAGGGCAGTGACCCCTGGGAGACGGGAAACATGCGTGAGGGCCTGGGAGTACCTGCGGCCTGGCCTGGGAAGGGGAGTCTGCGGTTAACAGAGGAATCCCAGGTGGCGCCTGGGGCTCTCCCTCGGGGCAGCAGACGGTGCTGGAAGATGAGGGCTGCCGAGAAGACAGAGCCACACCCGAGAAGATGCCAGAGAGCCCCAGAGCCGCCCCGAGGCTCGAGCAGAAGAGCGACCACCACATGGGAAGAGACCATCTATGCCCGAGAAAGAGCTACCCACAAGGAGGAGAGGAAACCGTCCCGGCAACAAAGGGAGGAAGGGTGTAGGGCTCTTTCCGTCAGCCAGAGTGAAAAATTCCACCAATCATCGGGCACCAGAAAAAGAACTCACTTGCTTTGCATCAGCAGTGTAAAACAATTAGGCCCAGACTACACACTGATTTGGTTCTAACAAACAAAGCGTGTAAGAGAAAACTCTAAACAACAAACTTTTCCAAGTGACTTAACTGCTTTTTAGGCAAAATACAATATTTATTGAAATAAAAAATACCACCTGAAAAAGTCAAATTCATAACATTTGATATCTAATGAAAAATAATTTTCAGAATATTGTCACAGACCCTGTAGATATTAAAAGTGTAGTGAGGGAATGTCACAAACAATTCTTTATACTAATAGAAAAAGTTATCAATTTAAACAGTGCAACTCCTTAAAACTACAAATTACTGAAATCCAACCAAGATGAACTAGGCAACATGAATGTCCCTAAGAGTATTAAATGAATTGAATTCATACTTAAAATTCTCCCAAATCAGAAATCTCCATATCTAAATGGCATATCTAGTAAATTCTACCAAATATTTAAAGAATGGGCTTCCTTGATAGCTCAGTTGGTAAAGAATCCGCCTGCAATGCAGGAGACCCTAGTTCAAATACTGGGTCAGGAAGATCCCCTGGAGAAGGGATAGACTACCCACTCCAGTATTCTCGGGCTTCCCAGGCAGCTCAGCTGGTAAAGAATCCACCTGCAATGTGGAAGACCTGGGTTTGATCCCTGGGTCGAGAAGAGCCCCTGGAGAAGGGAAAGCTACCCACTCTGGTATTCTGGCCTGGAGAATCCCATGGACTGTATAGTCCATGGGGTCATAAAGAGTTGGACATGACAGAGCGACTTCACTTCATTTAAAGAATAATTAACACCAATTCATTGCAACTTTTTTCATGATGTAGAAGACAGGACACAACCTTGGAGAAAATGCTTGCTAATTAAATGTTTAATACATACGTGTCTTCAGAATCTATAAAGAACTCTAAAAATTGATGAGCAAAGAGCAAAATTAGGCAGAAAATTCATCAGAGAAGATGGATGGGTAGCAAACATGCCCATGGGAAGGTGGCTGACACCGTCAGTCATTAGGGAAGCACGAAGTAAACTCACAGTGAGACACTGGCTTATATTCATTAGCATGCCGCAAACGACGTGACTGATCACTCCAAGGGTTGGAGAGGATGTGAGTAACTAGGACTTTCATACCCTGCTGGTGGGAATACAAAATGGTATGACCATTTTGGAAAAGAGTTTGGTATTTTTTAAAAGTTAAACATATGCTATCCATATGCCTGAGTCATCCCATTCCTATATTTCTACCCCCAAGTCCATCCCTAAAATGAAAACATGCATGCAAAGACTGGGACACAAGTGTTCATGGCAGCTCTCCTTATAATAGCAAATACTGGGAAAACCTAAATACCGACCAACAGGCAACTGAGCACTCAAAAGGGAGACAACCCAGCAAAACCCTGATGACACACAACTACACGGCGAAATGTCAGCATTATTATGGCAAGCAAAGGAGCCAGATTAAAAAAAAAAAGAGTATACAATTTATGACTCCATTTGTAAAATATCTTAGAAAATGAAACTAATTTACAATGAGCAGAAGCATCAGGGCTTGCTTGGGGCTGAAGAAGCAGAGATGGGAAAGGAGGTGAGACTACAAAAGGGGCAGGAGGAGCCTTCTGGGGCCACGGGGCACATTCACCGAGTTGATCTGTGAAAGGGCTTCTGAGATGTGAAATCAAAGTGGAAGTGTTAGTCTCACTCAGGGGTGTCTGACTCTGTGCAGCCCCGTGGACTGTAGCCCAGCAGGCTCCTCTGTCCGTGGGATTTTCCAGGCAAGAGTACTGGAGTGAGTAGCCATTCCCTCTCCAGGGGATCTTCCCCGCCCAGGGACTGAACCCAGGTCTCCTGCATTATCAGCAGATTCTTTACCATCTAAGCCACCAGGGAAGCCCTCTGAGATGTAGGTTTATGTCAAAACTTGTCATTTTTTAAAACCGAAAAACAGGTGCCATTTACTACATGCCAATCGTCATTTATTAAAACTGTTAAATTTTTGAGAAATAAATAAATTCACATTCATAAAGGGAATTCAGAGAAACAACCAAAAAAATCTGTTCAGGATGCTTACAATAGAAACCAACGTTCTTGCTTCTTCTGATGTTTAGTTTGTATGTTAAGTAAACACCAGAGGAATATCTCCTCTTGATGGAAAAAAAGCAAAGAAAACAGACTCAACATTTGCTGTTTATCTGAAAGTTAACTAGATATCCTGTATCTTATCTGGCAATCTTACCTCCTCCCCGGGGCCCCAAGACACCCATCCATAATTTTTTTTAACCCAAAGAAAGAAAGCCTTCCTTAGTGATCAATGCAAAGAAATAGAGGAAAACAATAGAATGGGAAAGACTAGGGATATCTTCAAGAAAATTAGACATACAAAGGGAATATTTCATGCAAAGATGGGCTCTTTAAATAAAGGACAGAAATGGCATGGACCTAACAGAAGCAGAAGATATTAAGAGGTGGCAAGAATACACAGAAGCACTGTACAAAAGAGATCTTCATGACCTAGAAAACCATGATGGTGTGATCACTCACCTAGAGCCAGACATCCTGGAATGTGAAGTCAAGTGGGCCATCACTATGAACAAAGCTAGTGGAGGTGATGGAATTCCAGTGGAGCTGTTTCAAATCCTAAAAGATGATGCTGTGTAAGTGCTGCACTCAATATGCCAGCAAAGCAGAGATATTACTTTGCCAACAAAGGTCCATCTAGTCAAAGCTATGGTTTTTCCAGTAGTCATGTATGGAGGTATGGACTATAAAGAAAGCTGAGTGCAGAATTGATGCTTTCAAACTGTGGGGTTGAAGAAGACTAAAGTCCCTTGGACCACTAGGATATCCAACTAGTCTATCCTAAAGGAGATCAGTCCTAAATATTCATTGGAAGGACTGATGCTGAAGCTGAAACTCCAATACTGTGGCCACCTGATGCGAAGAGCTGACTCAGTGGAAAAGACCCTGATGCTGGGAAAGATTGAAGGCGGGAGGAGAAGGGGATGACAGAGGATGAGATGGTTGGATGGCATCACTGACTCGATGGACGTGAGTTTGAGCAAGCTCTGGGAGTTGATAATGGGCAGGGAAGCCTGGTATGCTGCAGTCCATGGGGTCAGAGAGTCGGACATGACTGAGTGACTGAACTGAACTGAACAACTGAATTAGCAGCCATCAGTCCTGTATCAGGTCCTGTGTTAGGTGCTGGAGACACAATCTAGGATAGGAAACTGGTATATGTCACTAAGGTTACATCTAGAGCATATTGTAAGGAGATATTATGGTAGAGTGGGAAGACCAAACTGCTTTATTCCAAATATTTCTTATTTCAATACTAAAGAGTTGGGATGGGGAAGGATGCCTTTGACATTGCATTTCTAAGGTATGTTATGACATGGTGTGAAGAAAGGAACCATTCTCAGGGACCATGCACCAAGGAGTGTACTCACTAGGAGATCCAACCTGCACTGTAGAACAAGAAACACACCTAGGACACGGAAGCTGCTGCCGTATGACACTCTCAATCAATTGCCCTGAAAAAAAGATGCTGGCTTAGGCACTGGAGGAAATGTGGGCCCTGTTATCAGAACGTGTTTGCTTTATTTGCAGTAAGGATCAAAATACAACAATGAATTAGAAGTCAGCATACAAAAGTACCTAGTTAAACTGGGCTGAACCGTTCAGTTCAAGCGCAGGAAGAAGCTTGTGGTGTCCATGCTGGTGTGGAGATGGGTGCACCGGGCATAGAAAATAGACTACCTTGCATGTTGGCTGCCCAGTTTCCCCAGCACCACTTACTGAAGAGACTGCCTTCTCTCCATGTATAGTCTCGCCTCCTTTGTCAGAGACTACGGGACCACAGGTGTGTGGGTTTACCTCTGGACAGCCTATCCTGTTCCACTGATCTGTATTCCTGTTTTTGGGCCAGTGCCATATTGCTTTGATTAATGTAGTTTTGTAGTATAGCCTGAAGTTCTGAAGCCTAATTCCTCCAGCTCTGTTTCTCTCTCCAAGACTGCTTTTTGGCTATTCGGGGTATTTTGTGTGTCCAAAGTGTAAAAATTTTTGCTCTAATTCTGTTAAAAATGCCATTGATAATTTGGTAGGGACGGCATTGAATCTGTAGATTGCTCCGGTAGTGTGGTCATTTTCACAGTATTGATTAATCCAATCCAAGAACATGGTATATCCCTCCATCTGTTTGTGTCACCTTTTATTTCTTTCAAAAATAAAATCTTCTTGCATCTAAATCTGTTCCAAATACACCTTTCAGTGGGACAACACAAGTAGGTTTTTAAATAGTCCAAGGAATGACTCCTTTTAATAAGTTTCTTCCTGATAATCCTATCAACGTTAACGTAGAAATGGCATGTACGTCAGTCTCGAATGGGAAATGTATAGGTACAACCTGCTTGTTTTACTATCTTGGTAAGTAATTATTGCTTTATTAAATCTAGTCTATAAATGATTGCTTCTATTCCTCAGCTTTGTAGAGCTCTAATAGACGTTTCTTTAAAAAAAAAGTGAAGGATGTAACTTTGCTGACTGCCACATTTGGTGTGCTAGCTCTTGAGGAGGACTCTGATTTGTAGTGTCATGATGATCAGAGCTGGAACAAAGTCATGTTGCCCCATCTCTAACCATCTGGCAGTGGTTGAAAAAGCTTTTCATTCCTATTAAAGTATTTCTTCTTGAGTCCCTCACTATGCGCATTGATAATTTTCAGGTCACTCTGTATGATTCATTTTCCTGCAAACTTCATTGTTTTGAATACATTAGAAGTTCTTTCCTAATATAAGTTATCCCATTTTTGACAACTGTGAAGAAAATAGCTGAGAACTATGTACAGAAATACACTGGACTTTTTTTTGGTCATAAGTGGGGAGAGATCTGTAAGAATATTAGTTTAAAAAGTTGTCATCACCATACTTTTAAAACCATGAATTTAAAAAAGTAAGAATTCACTGATAATAAAACAAATTACTTTTATTCCTTCCAAAATTGATTTCTGCTAAATGCAGAAATCTTTATTTCACTTATTAACTTACCACAAAGGTAAATTTTCAGCTGTAAGTAATAGGGTCTCACGAAGATGTAGGAAATGGTTCAGGTGTGTATACTGTGAGGAGAGTAGTAAGTGGGTCAGCGCTACCTGCAAATTAACCCTTAGTTAATGATAGCTTCTCCCTTAAATACAGATCATGAAACCAGTGTCTACTGTGCTGTTTTTATTCCTAGAAGTATTTTTACCACGTAAATTGATCCTCCACTTTACAGTATTATGGAGAGTACTTTCAGTTAACAAAGCATTTTAAAGAACAAAGAAAGAGCCATCAAATGAAGCCATTTTAAAAATCAATATAGAACGCTAACCCACACACTGCTGTATAGTTATAATACAACTAAATTTCAGAGAAGGACTCAGTGTTTTTTGAGGAGTGAGAATAATATTAAGCTGTGACAAAGGCAAGCCTGGGATCTTTATCTCATACTAAAGTTTAAATGGCTACCCGAAAATGGGAATGGTTAAGGACCTCCCTGGCAGTCTGAGGGCTTCCCTGGTGCCTCAGTAAAGAATCTGCCTACAATGCAAGAGACCTGGGTGCGATCCCTAGGTTGGGAAGATCCCCTGGAGAAAGGAAGGGCTACCTACCTTAGTATTCTTCCCTGGAGAATTCCATGGACAGAGGACCCTGGCTGGCTACAGTCCATGGGGTCACAAAGAGTCAGACACAACTGAACAACTAACACACAGACACACACACACACACACACACACACACACTCACACACACAGTGGCAGTCCAGTAGTTAAGACTCCACGCTTCCACTGCAGGGGGTTTGATCCCTGGTTGGAAACAAGACCCCCCATGTTGCATGGCATGGCCAAGAAAAAGGCCCTGTTTAAGGCATGATGACACCATACATTTTAACTGGTTTGGCCCAGGAACGCATCTCAGAAAGATGCGCTGAATGATACTAATGAATACTACTTGTTGGACACAGAATTTAGGGCTCAGTTATAAATCGATACAGGAAACTAAAAGGTTTTACTCATGTCCTAGCTTACTGCACAAATGTTTATCGGCCGCCTATTATATCATATTGTTGCTGTTTAGTCCTTAGGTCGTGTCCAACTCTTCTGTGACCCCGTGGACTGTAGCCCACCAGGCTCCTCTGTCCATGGGATTCCTAGGCCAGAATACTGGAGTGGGTTGCCATTTCCTCCTCCAAGGAATCTTTCTGACCCAGGGATTGAACCCACGTCTCCTGCATTGGCAGGTGGCTTCTTTACTGCTGAGCCGCCTGAGAAGCCCCGTTATGCGCATACAGAAGGCTTTCTGTAACAGCGCTTCTAGTCTGCTGGGAATGACAGAGGTTAAAGCCTCATGAAATGCAAGGGTGCTCAGTTAAGTAGAGGTTAAAGAGAGTTTGCGTGACCTCTTTTCTGGTTTGCCAGGGACAGTCCCAGTTTATACCTGTATTTCTGGCAAGATTATTAACAGTGGCCCTATTTCACTCTTAAACTTGTCCTGGTCTGGTCAACACGCACACGATCATTCTTATCACTGGCAAAACAAAATATCAGATTCTAGAATTCGTCCTGTAATACACTGCTTAGAGACTAGGGACAGAGCTCTCAATTTTGCGCACATGACGTTAATGCCCAGATGACCTTATGTTCAGCATTTACTCACTGGGCTCTCACTGGGAAACTGATGAGAGACTTCGCACTGACACAGGCCGCAAATGAGGTCTAAATTGGTCACGTCATTAATGTCACTACCACGCACTGCCTGTTTCTGCCCCCGGCCCCCCAAAGAAACTTCATATACTGAAACCCGCATGCCCAATGTGAGTGCATTTACCTACAGGCCCTTTAGGAGGTAGTTGAGTTAAATGAATTCATCAGGATGGAGCCCTAATTCAAAAGAAGTAGTGTCCTTTGAGCCAGAGGCATTCGAATTTTTCTGTCTCTCTCTATCTCCCTGGCACCTTGATCTTGGATTTCCAGTCTCCAGAACTGTAAGAAAACAAATGCCGATTGTTTAAGCCACCCAGACAACGGTATTTTGTTGCGGCAGCCAAACAGACTAATACAATGACTGACTGCTCTACACACACACACACACACACACACACACTCACACACACAGTGGCAGTCCAGTAGTTAAGACTCCACGCTTCCACTGCAGGGGGTTTGATCCCTGGTTGGAAACAAGACCCCCCATGTTGCATGGCATGGCCAAGAAAAAGGCCCTGTTTAAGGCATGATGACACCATACATTTTAACTGGTTTGGCCCAGGAACGCATCTCAGAAAGATGCGCTGAATGATACTAATGAATACTACTTGTTGGACACAGAATTTAGGGCTCAGTTATAAATCGATACAGGAAACTAAAAGGTTTTACTCATGTCCTAGCTTACTGCACAAATGTTTATCGGCCGCCTATTATATCATATTGTTGCTGTTTAGTCCTTAGGTCGTGTCCAACTCTTCTGTGACCCCGTGGACTGTAGCCCACCAGGCTCCTCTGTCCATGGGATTCCTAGGCCAGAATACTGGAGTGGGTTGCCATTTCCTCCTCCAAGGAATCTTTCTGACCCAGGGATTGAACCCACGTCTCCTGCATTGGCAGGTGGCTTCTTTACTGCTGAGCCGCCTGAGAAGCCCCGTTATGCGCATACAGAAGGCTTTCTGTAACAGCGCTTCTAGTCTGCTGGGAATGACAGAGGTTAAAGCCTCATGAAATGCAAGGGTGCTCAGTTAAGTAGAGGTTAAAGAGAGTTTGCGTGACCTCTTTTCTGGTTTGCCAGGGACAGTCCCAGTTTATACCTGTATTTCTGGCAAGATTATTAACAGTGGCCCTATTTCACTCTTAAACTTGTCCTGGTCTGGTCAACACGCACACGATCATTCTTATCACTGGCAAAACAAAATATCAGATTCTAGAATTCGTCCTGTAATACACTGCTTAGAGACTAGGGACAGAGCTCTCAATTTTGCGCACATGACGTTAATGCCCAGATGACCTTATGTTCAGCATTTACTCACTGGGCTCTCACTGGGAAACTGATGAGAGACTTCGCACTGACACAGGCCGCAAATGAGGTCTAAATTGGTCACGTCATTAATGTCACTACCACGCACTGCCTGTTTCTGCCCCCGGCCCCCCAAAGAAACTTCATATACTGAAACCCGCATGCCCAATGTGAGTGCATTTACCTACAGGCCCTTTAGGAGGTAGTTGAGTTAAATGAATTCATCAGGATGGAGCCCTAATTCAAAAGAAGTAGTGTCCTTTGAGCCAGAGGCATTCGAATTTTTCTGTCTCTCTCTATCTCCCTGGCACCTTGATCTTGGATTTCCAGTCTCCAGAACTGTAAGAAAACAAATGCCGATTGTTTAAGCCACCCAGACAACGGTATTTTGTTGCGGCAGCCAAACAGACTAATACAATGACTGACTGCTCAGAATGCTACACTGAAGGGCCCTCAGCTCCAAGCAAGTCATCTGGAACCTTTTTAGTTAAGTCTGAGCCAAGTCAGAAAAATGGAAAGAATGCTTCAGAAACAGTCAGTTCACTTATGCATATGGAATTTTGTACATTTAATTCAGAAAGTCAAGATAATCACATTTGGGATTTCAGTTCCTTTGGGGCTGAGTATCTCTGGACTTTCATTTGCAGTATGTATTAATCCTTGGACTTTCTCACCAGGAGCATAATAACGGAGGAAGATTTATAGTTAAATCTGAGAACATTACGGCTTTCCTAATGGCTCAGACAGTAAAGAATCAGCCTGCAATGCAGGCGTTCCGGGCTCCATCCCTGGGTCGGGAAGATTCGCTGGAGAAGGAAATGGCAATCCAGTCCAGTGTTCTTGCCTGGAGAACTCCATGGAGAGAGGAGCCTCGTGGGCTACAGTCCGTGGGATTGCCGAGTCAGACACGACTGAGCAACTAACACTTGGGAATATTTAGGCTACTGGGGTTTTATTACTGGAGTTACTCTTTTGTTTTAATATTTTCACTTATTCTCATTGCAGAATCTCTGATGGGCTCTGTTGCACAATGTGTCAGAACGGGGTTTGAGATGGGAGATAAAGTGCATTGTAGTCTTGAAAACGGAGTGGCCTTGAAATCAATTAAAGTAACGCACTGTTGGCTCACTTCAAAATCTTTGGGTACAAAATCTATATTGCTTCTCAGTGGTCCCTGAAAGACACGCAGGGAAGCAGTGGGTGAAGACAAAGGAAAGAATATTCTGGAAGCCTCAGCTGTCCCCCAGGAGCAGAGCCAGTCCCCCTGTTGCTGCAGGCTTCCTGGATGAGATCTGTGGTCAGAACACGATACAGGGCACTGGGCTGGCCGAGGACACTTCCTCGAGTCTGCTGCGTCCTTAGAGTCAGAGGTAGGGGGATGCTCTGGGTCATTCTCTGATCCTTCACGATTCATGAGGGGAGGTGAAGTGGCCAACTAATCTAATCTAACCAGCAATTTTAATGAGAAGAAAGACAGGATTCTCAGCTGTTTGAGAACTGCTTGGTAGAAAAGCTGTTTTCCTTCTTTTCTGCAAGGTCCATGCTTTGCCTGAGCAGCATCTGTCATTGGATGGTCTGCCTAAGCCCAAATTGTCTGTAATTGGGGGAGGAGGGTGATCCTGCCCAATTCTGGGGTTCCGCTGGCAGATACTGTTGCCTCTCATGCCGAGCAGTGTCCTTCAATCTGGACTTTATGCAAGAAATGCAACATCTTGATCGTTTTTGTTTTCTCATTTTGGTCAAGCACTGGCTAAGTAAAATGATACGAATCAGGTCCATGCAAATGAACTACTGATAACTGGAGCTTCTTTGTGGATTTCTGAGTTACTAAGATCATTTAGATACTATGAATGAAAACTATCACGTATGTCTCATTCAAGCATGCTCCTATAAAGCTCTCCTATAAAGAGAATCATATAATTTATAAGGAATGACACAAGTAACATAAACTGGTTTGGCCCTGCAAGCAAGGTCATTTTGCAATTATGTTTTACCTGACATAACTTATAATTAAAAATATTAAGTTGTATTGGTGGAGGCTGGAAATGGGAGAGCCCAGTTAAATCAAATAATCAATAAGATTCAGAATTCTGGGATGGAATTTTTTTGATGTACTCCCCAAATTTTATTAAAAATAAAGTCTAACTGTCAATATATTGAATTCGCCCTTTGAAGCTAACTTCTGGCCTATTGCCCTGATTTCATATCGAATGCCTTCCTGTTGTTTAGTTGCTAAGTCCTGTCTGCATCTTTCGGGACTCCGAGCACTGCGTCCCTCCAGGCTCCTCTGTCGATGGGGTTCTCCAGGCAAGAATACGGAAGCGCCCTGCCACTTCCTTCTCCAGGGGGTCTTCCTAACCCAGGGGTCGAACTTCTGTCTCCAGCACTGGCAGGAGTCTGATTCTTCACCACTGAGCCAACTGGGAAGCCTTAACTAAGCGGAATCATACCTTGGTTTTAAATCATTTAGACTCGTCAGTTTTGGGTATCATCTCCAATGTTGTCTGAAAGCTAGTGAAGCCCTTTTGATTTCAATTTTCATGTGATTTTTAAGGAAAACGTGCAGTTTTCCGTTCTCAAGGTCCTTGTTCTCGCTCTTCTTGAGCTGATTTTTCAGAGGTCATCCCCTGCTGCGGTGTCACCGCCACACACATCTGTGGTGAGTGTGATCCCTAGTGAGCACAGGAGTCACTTCTGTCCAGGAAACTACAAAATTAACTGGATTGTTCCTCAGGAAACCAAGCAAAGGCCATCCAGGGTCAAGGGTCTAGTGCTGGATTTTGGAACTCTCCAGGGTTTCTTTGCCCCCGCTAATGTCACAGAGCTGTCTGGGCATGCCTGTGGTCTGGCCTGTGGCTGCAAGAGGCAGTCACGCCTAAGGAGACTGCACACATCATGGAAAAAGTAGAAAGAGCAGGTCCTTGAGGACACGGCCACTGTCAGCACCAAGGCTGATGGAGGAGGAGTTAAAAGTCCTCAGGGCTGAGGTGTGTGAGGCTCTGGACCACCAGCACGCTCCTCGGGATCTCGGTTTTCTCAACTCTAAAGCAGGTAGGGACTGAAAATGTAACTCGTGGGGATGCTGCGAGGATTCGATGAGATGCTTGCCGCCAGTCCTGATCAATCTCACCCAAGGCAAACGGAAAAGTCCCGCAATTATTAGTTATATCATAGCTACCAGGTGTGTAGTGAGAGCGGTCACCCCGAAAAAGGTCATTACGAGGAACAGAATCACGTGCGGGTGCAGATCTGGAGCTGCGCCACGCGGGGACTCAGCGACGCCCAGCGGCGCGCCCCAGGCGCTCCTGACGGGGACTTCCCGAGGCACAGGTGCGCTCGCAGTCAGCAAAGCGCCTGAATGAATTAAGAGTGAACGAACAGCGACAAAGAAGCGGGTGGTGAAGGAATGAGTAAATTAATGCTTTCACGGGAGACCATCTAGCTTGTTAGAGTAGAAATTCGGATCAAGGCCAGATACTGGGGATAAAAGAGCAAACATCAAAGTCACCTTTCACAACCTGTCCTTTCCTCGATGGAAAAGCATCCCCAAATCCTATCAGAAAGAAGATAAGACTAGATTAAGGGTTAGGTACCCGTGGGTCAAAACCACCCACCTTCTGTTAATGCCGACAAAGTTTAACTGCGGTCTTGGCTGGCAGACTTGGAAAGGTCATGAACATGATAAACTCTCCTTACTTGTTCACTGACGCACTGTCTACGTGCCAGTGGCTACCTCGTGGCTACCTTCTGCCACGAGCCAGAGCTGAGTAGCTATGTCAGTGATCTTGTGGCCTGTAAACCTACAATAGTCATTATTTGGCCTCTTATAGAAAATATTTGCAGATCTCCAGTAGATTAGAGGGGAATTTTACGAGTCATAATCCACTGAGCAGTAGAAAAAATTCCCAATAAAGATAAACCTAATTGTATTTAAACTGAAATGGCCCCGAGAATCTATTATACTTCTCGTTCCTATTTTTATATTTCATTGAAAAATAACAGGTCCTCATTCCTCCCCAACCTCATTAAACTTTAGACAATCAGCCAACCCTGCAGAAGGGTTTTAGCAGAAAGAATACGCTGAGACTTGGCAAAATTATCCCTGAAGAAACTATATCCTTTGCCAGTTAAATTAGAATATTTAACAGCTCCTAAACATATTAATTCTCATTTCTATTAAAGATGTATTGACAGTAACTGACATCAGTTCCAAGGAACAAGGAAGACTTTCAGACTATCCCAGCCTGGGCTTGTAGCTGGTGAGTTCTGCGCGGTGGGGCGGCCTTGGCCCTTTCATTTAACCCAGTCAGCTGATGAGCATCTCCTTTCATCCCTCTCCACGCACCCAATTTAACGTTATGGTTGTGTGACTTCACGGCCTGACCTTTCAGCAACAACTGTGTCATTTAAACAAGCTAAATGACTCAAGACTATTTCTACGAGGGATCTCATCCAGGAACAATCTCAAAACAGATCATGCATCCTCACCTTGCCAAGCATAATACCAGCCCCTGCAGTGCTTTTACTGGACAAGCCCTTCTGTCTCCTGCAAATAGGGCACCTCATTAAAGGGTCAACCTCTCCCCGTGTGGGGGATACTGTCCTGCTTTCCCCTGCCAGCCATGGAGAAGCCCATGCACAAATGACCCACAGCAAGATCCTCAAAGATGTCCCTTCTACATCTGGAAAAAGATTACCATTCAGAAGGCTAGCACCCTGAGAAGAGCAGAGATACCTTGGACTAAAATCTGGTATGCCCCTGGATGACCATTAAAAAGCCATGTTACCTATAATGTCATAAGCATCGTTGTTCGCTGTTCAGTTGCCAAGTCGTGTCCGACTCTTTGCAACCCCATGGACTGCAGCACGCTAGGCTTCCCTGTCCTTCACTGTCTCCTGGAGCTTGCTCAAACTCATGTTCATTGAGTCAGTGATGCCATCCAACCATCTCATCCCCTGTTGCCCCCTTCTCCTCCTGCCTTCAATCTTTCCCAGCATCAGGGTCTTTTCCAATGAGTCAGCTCTCTGCATCAGGTGGCCAATGAGTCAGCTCTTTCTTTGCATCAGAGACCACTAGAGGCCAGATTCAAGGAATGCAGGCCCTGCATACATCCAGATCCTTATCAGCATCCCTGCCCTTGAACCTCTGGATAAAACTCCCCGCCGAATCCCCCTGGGTGGTTGGGATACACAGTTTTTGAGAGGCAGAGTGTGCCCACTGTGTCCTTCTTAGCTCCACAAAGCAACAAAACTGCTCTTTTCTACTTTACTTAAAATTCTGTCTCTGGGATTCAGTTTTGCACCAGAGCACAAAGGCAGAGCTTTCAGCATCACTTCCAGTCACTTGCATGTTATCCCTTTAAGATGATGCTGTCACTGTTGTTTAGTTGCTAAGTCACATCTGGGTCTTTTGTGGCCCCATCGACTATAACTTGCCAGGCTCCTCTGTCCATGGGATTTCCAGGGCAAGACTACCAGGGTAGGTTGCCATTTCCTTCTCTAGGAGATCTTCCCGACCCAGGGATTGAACCTGCCTCTCCTGTACTGCAGGCATATTCTTTACCACTGAGCCACCAGGGAAGCCCCCCAAGAGGATGTGGCAGCGTGTCCCAAGCTGGCTACTGTCAATCACCTGCTTCCTAACAAAAATATCTTAGCCGCTCTGCAACTTTTTTGACCAGTAAAATACAGAGGAAGTGACGCTGTGCTAATTCCCAGCCCAGCTTGTAAGAGAAGTTCAGGCTTCCTCTCTTGCCCCTGGGAACACTGAGCCATGAGGCAAGAAGTCAAGACTCTTCTGCTGGAGAAAGACCGCATGGAGGAACATTCAGGCGCCAGGCACAGGGATGAAGAAGCTGTCTTGTCCATCCATTGTAGGCCAGCCTCTCCCGTTACACGGCCACAATGGCTGGAGAAACTCTAAGCAAGTATGCAAGTATTGCCCCACTAAGCCCAGCTATCCCACAGAAGTGGGAGAAATAACACACTGCTGTTTCACGCCACTAAGTTCTGGGGCAACTGCTAACTGAGCCAGAAGTGTACACAGCCCCACGTGCTCTCACCTGCTCCCTGGTGGCTCAGCAGTAAAGAATTCACTTGCAATGCAGGAGACCGCCTGCAAAACAGGAGACTCTGGTTTGATCCCTGGGTTGGAAGATCCCGTGGAGAAGGAAATGGCAACCCACTCCAGTATTCTTACCTGGAGAATCCCATGGACAGAAGAGCCTGGTGGGCTACAGTCCATGGGGTTGCAAGAGTAGATGTGATTGAGGGACTACACCACCACCACCATCACCTGGGTTACCTCCAATAAGTAAGGCGATTCTCCACACCACAGGTGGCCTGAGCCAGGCGGCTGCTTTAACAGTGGGATATAAGACAGCAACAGATGCTGAATCTCAGCACACGTTTTAGCAGCCAGTCAGCCACGCCTCGTCTCCCCTGATACGGGAGGGACGTGTCCTAGACCTGGGCTCTTCCTTAACCCTGGGTGCATCATGAAGAAGAGACCCAAATCAGAGCTGATGCAAGCTAAAGTGTGTGACTTCTAAATACAGTCAAATATAACGTAAAAGAGAAAGAGACCTCTGTTGTGGCAAGCCACTGACTTGGAATTTTATGTTCTACAGAATGCACTGGTGTGTCTGTCTTTTACAAAAGCATCAGAAAGTTCTCACAAACTGAAGGATCCAACTAACATTAGAGAAAGCTGTTGAAATGGAAGACGATGTCAGATCTTTCCTGTTCAGTTTCATAGAGTGTAGACCCAGAAGCATGGCGGGTGACTGGCGGCCCACTCCAGTGTTCATGATGGTGTACATGCATACAGGAAAACCTGCCCTCACCCACGGAGCCTGTGGTCTAGGGGAACGGTTGCGACTTTTTTCTGTGAAGGGCCAGAGAGTAAACATTTTATCTTTGTACATCAAGAGGCCAAAATGAGGATATTATGTAGGTAACCATTTAACATTTGACAGTTTTAAAATGTAGAAGACATTCTTATCTCTCAAGTCATAACACAAGGAAGTGGCAGGCCAGATCCGATCTGATCATCTGCTAATCTCTGCTCCAGTGAATAGTTGATAAATATTAATAAATAATATTTGGATATAATATTATCATAAATACTACTCATAAAAATTCATAATAAATGAATACTTCCAGTGAATGTATAATAAGTATAATACATAAGGTCTTTTTGAAGCTTAGAGAAGAGACATAAACCATTTTGGGATTTTATAAATGATTTTTCAATAAGAGGATGCCTGAGTGAATCTTAAATATCAAGTAAATGTCACTGAGTAAATAGAGAAAACAGTAGAAATGTGATTATGTGAGCAGAGACACAAGTTGTTGAAACTCCATGATATGTACATGTTAACTTGACTTCCTCCCATCAGCACAAGGTCATTATGTAACACAAACAAGGTTTCCAAAATGTCTCAGTCAAAGCACCACGTAACAGCTTTGCTACCTACTGACCCCACAGAAACACACACCCACAAACACAGGCGCCTCAGCCAGCTCCACAGACCACAAAGCTGGAAGGTCACAGCAACAGAAATGGGTCTTCTCAAAGTTCTGGAGGCTGGGGCGCACAGCATGAAGGTGTGGGCTCATTTGGTTTCTGCTGAGGTCTCCTCCGGGTCTGCAGACAGATGCCATCCCACTGGGCTTCCCTGGTGGCACAGGAGGAGAGAACCTGCCTGCAGTGCAGGAAACCCAGGCTCGATTCCTGAGTGGGGAAGATCCCTGGGAGAAGGAAATGGGAGCCCACTCCAGTATTCTTGCCTAGGAAATCCCATGGACAGAGCAGCCTGGAGGGCTATAGTTCATGGAGTCGCACAGAGCTGGACACAACTTAGCAACTAAACCAGCACCATGTTGCCTTCCCACTCCAAGTTCAGAGAACAGAGAAGAACGTGCTCTCTGGTGATTTTTCCTATAGGGACATTGAAGAAAGCTGAGCACCAAAGAATTGATGCTTTTGAACTGTGGTATTGGAGAAGACCCTTGAGAGTCCCTTGGACTGCAAGGAGATCCAGCCAGTCCTTCCTAAAGGAGATCAGCCCTGGGTGTTCTTTAGAAGGAATGATGCTAAAGCTGAAACTCCAGCACTTTGGCCACCTCATGCGAAGAATTGACTCACTGGAAAAGACTGATGCTGGGAGGGATTGGGGGCAGGAGGAGAAGGGGACGACAGAGGATGAGATGGCTGGATCGCATCACTGACTCGATGGACATGAGTCTGAGTGATCTCCAGAGTTGGTGATGGACAGGGAGGCCTGGCGTGCTGCGATTCATGGGGTCGCAAAGAGTCGGACACGACTGAGTGAACTGAACTGAATCCTATTGGTTCAGAGCCTCACCCTTATGACCTTATTTTACCTTAATTACCTTCTCATAGAACCATCTCCCTGGAGAAGGAAATGGCAACCCACTTCAGTACTCTTGCCTGGAAAATTCCAAGGATGGAAGAGCCTGATAGGCTACAGTCCATGGGGTCGCAAAGAGTCGGATTTGACTGAGTGACTTCACTTTTTTTCTTTCCATAGTTCCTTTTGGAGAAGGCAACGGCAACCCACTCCAGTGTTCTTGCCTGGAGAATCCTATGGGTGGAAGGGCCTGGTGGGCTATAGTGTATGGGATTGCAAAAAGCTGGATACAACTAAGCAGCTAACACATAAACACACAGAAACGTCTCCAAATACAGCCACATCAGGGGTGAGGGTTTAACATATGACTGAAGGAGAAATGATTCAGTCTACAGTAGGTGATCCAGCGATGTATCATGATTTGCACTCAATAATTTACTCCTATTGCTCTGTTCTTTCTTCCTCCTGTACCTAAACTTGTGAGGTCTTTGCCATGGAGACAGTATCTTGCCTTATTACCCCACTCAGAAGCTACTGCAGCTATTAGGGGGAAAAATTCGACAAGCATGCTTGTCATTTAATCAAAATAGGATTTCTCCACAAACACAATTCTCCACTTTTGATTAGGAAGCCTCAGAATGATGGACAGCTATTAAAGCCAAGAAATCAGGAAGCACATTTGCAAATACTGTCACGTCGCCTCTGGATTCCACAGACTATCCATTATCCACATCCACTGTCATGTTGGGTTTCAGAAGCAATAAATGCAGTCCCAATGAATAGGTGCTTGTTTCAAAACTGGACGTGGTTTTGTCCAATATTGTCCCAGTAACCATACTCCTCTTTGTAAACTAAGGGTTTTGATTCTCTATCAGGTAAGACAAGGTGATATGAATAGAAATGTTTTACATAGGAATTGTTATATGATATTCTGGCAACCAAAAGCTTCTATTAATTTGCACACTGAGGCTTTGTTTATACAACAATGCTTGACTGCCTGGGGGAACTTCAAGGTTCTGATGAGCTTTATGAATAAATATGTTACTTGTTGATGTGAATTGTGTTTTATTCAAGTTCTACAGAAACTGAGAATCTCTCTATGGATCAGTGTTTTTGTGATAATATTCCAGACAGGTGTCCTTTATTCAAGCGATATGGTGGCAAATTTCCACTGAAATACATTAATAATTCCATTCATGTGTGTGCTTAGTCACACAGTTGTGTCCAACTCTTTGTGACCCCATGGACCGTAGCCTATCAGCCTCCTCAGTCCATGGGGATTCTCCAGGCAAGAATACTGGAGTGGGTTGCCATTTCCTCCTCCAGGGGATCTTCCAGACCCAAGGATCGAACCCATGTCTCCTACATTGCAGGCAGATTCTTTACCATCTGAGCTACCAGGGAAGTTCAACTCCATTTATACTGATACACAATTACAAATAAGGATGATAAACTGAAACTCACATCTCCTTTTATGTAAGGGACCAGTTAAGAAATGCAGAGATTTACCAAAAACATCATTTTCCAAGCAAATATAGTATAGCTATGCTCTCTGTTATGTAGAAACAGTACTTTAAATTGAACAACTATTAACCTCCAATGCCAGCTTCATTCTGAAAACTTTTACTAAACAGACAAATGCACAGGCGTTGTGATTGAATAAGAGGAAGTCTCTGTCTGGAAGTCAGAATAAAGCAAGAAATGTATATATGTGGAAAAGGGTACTTAATTTTAAAAGATAGTCATTACAAATGCTATTTTAATAGAGATAAGTCTTGGTAAGTATATATGCTTATATATCAAATGAAACAAAAATAAAAAATAAAGGTAAAAAATTTTTCTAATTATTATGCATTATAATACTGTATACACACACAGACTCGTGTTCCCCACCCTCTTCTGAGAAAATAGGACAATTTAAGTGACTACTTGCTGGAGTAGCTACAAGGAAGATCCATGAAGCTATTAAAAATTATTCCAGAGAAACTCTGAGGGACACTTTAAAGCCAGCTTTCTCTGATTGCATGAGTCTAAGACACTCTAACAAAATAAGGAGTAGAGAATGCATTGAATGAGCTTTAAAAAATTGTTTATAGAGTGAGATTAATCCTACTTCATATCCAATACAGAGTCCATTTACAGTGCTCCAGAAACTTCAAATGTACACAGATCACTTGGAAATCTCACCAAATTTGCAAGTTTTAATCCAGTAAATCAGTAAATGCCTGAGACTCCTTGGTGGCTCAGATGGTGAAGAATCCGCCTGCAGTGCAGGAGACCATGTTTCAATCCCTGGGTCAGGAAGATCCCCTGGAGAAGGGACTGGCTACCCACTCTGGTATTCTGGCCTGGAGAGTCCCTTGGAGAGAGGATCCTAGTGGGCTACAGTCTATAGGGTCGCAAAGAGTCAGACAAGACTGAGCAGCTAACACTTTCACTCTGCGTCCTCAGCAAGTTCCCTTTGATAATCATCAAGGCGCTCACATACTTCCAATCCTCGGTTGAAGAAAATCAAATAAAATAAGATAAAGATACAATCTCCAAGTGAGTAGATGTTCTAAGGTGGTAGTTCTCTAAAGGTTGTCCACATACCAGCAACATCAGCTTCATCTGGGAACTCGATAAAAATGGTAATTTGCAGAACTGATCTAGACCGGGGGCTTTTCGGGTAGCTCACCTGGTAAAGAATCTGCTTGCAATGTGGGAGACCTGGGTTCAATTCCCTGGGTCAAGAAGATCCTCTGGAGGAGGGCATGGCAACCCAGTCCAGTATTCTTGCCTGGAGAATCCCCATGGTCTAGAACACTGGGGCTCCTGCCCAGAAACCTGTATCTTAACAAGCCTAAATGGATGCTAACATCGGAAAACCACTGCTTTCAGCACAGCCTGGGAAGGGAGTCAGCATTGCTGAGTGAGCTGCAGTTCATCAAGGCTGGGGACCCTCTGAGACCACACGATGCCGGCAGGTAGCAAGACCATGCCCTTCTCCATCAGATAAGCCAGGGGTCCCTGGACCCCACTCTCTGCTGACTCTTGTCCAGAAGGTCTGGGGTAAGTATGGGGAACTATTACTTTAAACTTGTATTGGGCAGGTTTCAAACTCATTGATCCAAAGACTTGGATTGAAAGGGGCGGGAAGGCTGACTTTTAATACTTAAATTCTTATGCCTGCGAAATATATACTTAAGAACAGACCAAACATTTCTGGGGACTATGAACAGATGTCCATTGAGGGAACAGCAAGAGGCAGATCAGAGCTACCAGACACCTCTCAGTGACAGTAAGCAGTGACGGTAACACCACCATCCCCGCCCAACAAAAGCACAAATAATCCTTCCGTTCAGCAAGTATTAAATCTTAATGCAGCCCTGTGTACTGCCCAACTCTGCAGTCCCTCTCTATAAATAGGAGGCAGTGTGTCTCTTCACTCAGGATTAAGCATCTTTAACATTTAAACCAAATATTTTGTCTATCTGCATTACACATTCTGCAGGTTAAACATATTCATTCTCCAGATTCTTTATCCCTAAATGTGGCGAATTTTATATTCTCCCTTCTGAACAGTCTATCACTTCTTCAACAATGAATGGCTCATACGATGTTTAGTTTCTTATTTGTATCTTTGGGAAATTTAAAATACACAATAAACAACTTCTATTTCTGTCCTCTGGGAAAAACAAAGGTTATAAACGTTAAATTTAGTCACAGTTTAAATATTATGCCCTTTGTTATGACCATTTCCAACTTGGTGATTTAGGTTTTTTGGTTGACAGGTTGTCTGAGTTTAGCAGCTTCTTCATACCAGTGGCTCAAATTGCATTGCTGCTCAACCAAAGTCTTAAACGCTCTTCTTTTATATAAATGGTTTCCCAAATAGATTTCACCATACTACGGTTGTTCTAGTTTTTATCCATTAATGTTAAATTCTGTGCTTATAATATTGATATTACTTTATATCAGTATCATTTTAAATTTCATGTTTTTGTATAAGATTACCAAATACTTTCTTTTTTGTCCACACTGTTCTTATTGTTTGACTGCCTAAAAAACAGATATTCTCATTATGTTCACTGCCTGTGTTCCAATAAAACTTTATTTACAAAAAATAGGTAATGGGCTAAATTTGGCCCATGAGTACCAATTCTTCACCTAAAAAATATTTTGTTCACACATTTAAGGAGAAAATAATCCCACACATAGCTTCTTATATTCAATTATAATTTTAAGTCAATATTATAAGCAACAGTTTTATAAACCTTTAAATCCAAGGGAACCTAATGAAAATTGTTTCCAAGTGACTGTCCTCAGTAAATTTAAAAGCTTTTTATATAAGCTTTGTCAGTGCATTTCATGGTTTCTCAGAGCATTTTGTTTACTCGTGGTAAAAGAGTATGAACAATAGAAGAAATGCCAGAAAAGCAATCTGAAGGTCCACCTCCAATAACATCAGTATGGTTCTGGGGGTGGTGGACACAAGAGGAAAACCTACCTCGACAGGAAATCGGAGAAGGAAAGGCGGACAGGGTACCCGTGTCGGACGCTCTTCACCATCTCCAGGATCCCGACGTACTGCAGCTGAGCGGACACGTAGAAGTTATCAAAGGTGTCTGGCAGCTTGGAGTTATTGGGCTTGATGCAATGAATAAGGTGTGGCGTGCACTTCTTAAGTTTCCCTGTAACATCCGTCAGCGTTTTCTGAGGAGAGAAGCAGAACACAACTGATTCTCCAGAGAAGACGCCAACTGACAAGGCAAAGCAATTTTAAAGAGAAACCTCTATCTTCAGTCCAGGATTCTTCTGGTGTGCATGCTTACTTTTCTGAAGCTACTTAAGTGGTCAAAATGGAAGAAAATTCCATGTAAAACCTGTACAGTCAATACAATCAAAACGGAAACATTTGAAATCTGAAAACTTCACTAACCCTGAGTTGCGATGCAATGGTGGTTGGACCTCCCCAGTCTAGTCTTTGCAGAAATGTAGAATTTCCTTTCTTTTTTAATAACTGTAATGAAAACAAAAGGAAAGCATGAGCAGGTTTGTTTTCCTAAGTTCCAGTGTAGGAGAAAAAAAATTAAGTCTCCCATTCATGTAAGTTCACTCACAGGCAAATGGAGATTTAAAAGAGGCTGTAAAAATCAGTGCCAAATGATTTTCTGCAACGGTAGGAAAATGGGCAACTACGTGTAAAATAACCTTTACCGCATCCTTTTATGTCCAGGGCTGTCACCAGCCTGCAACTACTTTAATTTGAGAATAAACAGATGTTGACTAGCTTGGTGGTACAATAAACTGACCCTGGTCTCCTTGATTATATTACAAATTGTCATGAAATGCAGCTTATTCTGGGGTAAAAGGATGCTATTTTATGTTACAAAAATTTGATGTTTTAATAGCCATTGTTTTGTTCCCTAAGTTACCTATCATCGGTGTCTTACTCATTTTCTCCCCTCCTTTCCTTCTTTTTCATTTTTTAATGTTACAAGGGGTTAGTAAATTACTCACCTATGGAAAAAGATGGTAGTTTTTTGCTAAGTAATTATATATCGCTCTTACAGAAAAAAATTCATGTGCAGCAAAGATGAAATGATTATGGATGTAAAAGAATTAAGTGAAAATGAAGGCAGTGGGTGAAGAAAGAGCAGAAGGTAATTAATTAAATTTTACCAGGGGTTAAGAGCAACCTCAGCCACTAATGTGCTGTTACATTTCACAACATCATACAGACTGCGACCAACAGATCTATCGATCCAGAATCATTTATCTTAAACTAAAAGGTCTCGATAGAAGAAAAATTTGATGAAACACTCTTGTCAATATGGTGCTGCTATCAAGGCAGTAGCTCATTTCCTCCCATTAGGATGAAGTGTCCAGCTGGAATGATCAAGTGTGACTGACAAGGGAAGGGAAAATGAAGTGACTGGTCGAAGATCAGCCTGTTTTCTATAAACACAAAGCTGGGCGTGATGCTCAGTTGAAGGGTGGGTAGAGAGCAACCCTCTGGTCACAGGGGTGGGTGTGCAGGGGTGAGGACCCTCAGAGGGAAGTGAAGGATGGAACACTTAAGGGAAAATCATAATAAATAAATCTTCATCCTGTGAAACTGAACACTCAATTTCCCTTTCTGGGTGGAGGAACGGCTGTGAATTATCTCACTTTTGCAGTCCTTTAGGGGAAAGACTAATGGTATCTCTGCCTGGTAATGTTTAATAATTAAGGTTAAAAATTACAGTTTGGAGGTGTGTGGTGATTTCTTGCTCATGATTTCCAGAATGATTGAGAAAGCAGGGGCCAGACGTTTCAGTGAAACCCCCAGGAATAGAGATCTTCCTTACAAAGGGGAACTCTTTGTCTTTTTTATGTAAAAGATGCCATTTTAACATGCAGTGAGATGGAATTTCTGTGATCCTCCGGTTATGTAACAGCTATATCCAAAGATTCATAACTCTAGGGTCTACCAGCTAAACACACACACACATCTCTAATAGGCTGGACACATTTCTGCTGCTCTTCTGTAATAGAGCTGATTTTAATCATGCTTTTATTTTAATTGGTAAGCAAACATGCATTCCAGCAGGCTAAAACGACTGAATTTCTAAAATGGATCTTCTTGGACCTCTTCCCAACCATACTTCTCGTCTTTTAAAGTTTTTGTAAAGGCAAGCAAAACAAACTGGCACTGAATTCATAAACTCAATACATTTCAGTCTGAAATAACTCTTCACTGAATTTTTTGTTCTGTTTTTACAAATCATCAAAATCTTTAGGTTGTAAGTACAACCTCGCAGGTGTGGAACGAATACACAGCGTAACACAGAAACAAATTAAAAATCTGCAAAAATCACAGTGAAAACACCCCAGGACCTGAAAAATACACTATGTCTATATGAGAAACTACAATTTATTGTTTAGAGAACTAAAACCTCTGAAGTGATTAATGTCAATGGAATAAGGTAGCTAAGTTTACTCCCCTTAAACCTTCTGTCCCTGAAGTTACCTCCCATTTATCAAAAACACAGTTGCAGAGATGAGACTTAAAAAGGATGTTGAAAACACAACCAATAAAATGACTAATCCTGTATTTGCTTATCAAGTTTTCACTCCACTGCATTCTCTCATACCATCTTCTCTCTAAGTGTTATACTTTGGATAAGCAGTCTTTCCATTAATTTTGTTAAATTAAAATATCAATTTGTTTCCATTAGCATAGAGGATTGTACATTTTTTTGTTCTTTAAAAGAAGCAGCAAATGTGCTGCGCAAACTTAAAAACAACCAGACACGAATCATAAAAAACTCCTACCTTACTAAGTTCTAGATAATTCCTGTTTTCTCCCATCATTGAAGACGCTGTCATTTTCTTACTGAGCCGGGCAGACTTATGTCCTCTGATTTTAAAAGAAGGAGAGGAAGATACGAGGGCTCCTGTTTGTGACAGTTTCGACTGGAACAAATGATTGATCACGACATTTTCACTAGCTAGGAAATAAATAAATGAATATTGTAAGTGGCATTAGAATCGTAATTTACGCTAGCATTAAGCTTACTCCTCATCCTAGCGTGCTAACCACTAAAATGTTCTGTGTGGGGAAGGAATCTACATTTCCTTCTGCCCTTTCTGTTTTTATTTTCCCCACTACTCATCACACTGTTTGATGAATTCTGACTTTCTTTGCCCTCTACCCAGAGTCTGGATCCCAAGCTATCCTGCTCCCGTCCTGCGCCTGAAACCTTTGCTCTCAACTTGAGGGGCATTCGCTGCTCTCCTAACATCCAGAACTGGGTCAGACCTGCCCGGACCTAAGAGACCTCAGGGCACTTGACCAAGCCATGAAGACTTATTGTTTCCATGATCAGCTCTCCGTTCCAGGAAAATAACTGCCAGGAGCCCACAGCCACAGGAGGAAGCTTTCAGGGCCTCTGCAGACATCGGGGGAGCCCCTGACTCACTCGGCCATCTCTGCTGTTGGGGGAAGAGGTGCCTCTTTGTCTGATCCAGTTATGCTACAAACGTGAAAACAAGCTGGTAACTTTTAGATGTCAGGTTACAAAAATTCTAATAATCCTGGGTCCATATGTCTTTCCTGACACCTCAGGGCAAGCCACTCCAGTTGGGTGGAGAATTCCAGGGATTTCTTCACTGAATTTTTTGTTCTGTTTTTACAAATCATCAAAATCTTTAGGTTGTAAGTACAACCTCGCAGGTGTGGAACGAATACACAGCGTAACACAGAAACAAATTAAAAATCTGCAAAAATCACAGTGAAAACACCCCAGGACCTGAAAAATACACTATGTCTATATGAGAAACTACAATTTATTGTTTAGAGAACTAAAACCTCTGAAGTGATTAATGTCAATGGAATAAGGTAGCTAAGTTTACTCCCCTTAAACCTTCTGTCCCTGAAGTTACCTCCCATTTATCAAAAACACAGTTGCAGAGATGAGACTTAAAAAGGATGTTGAAAACACAACCAATAAAATGACTAATCCTGTATTTGCTTATCAAGTTTTCACTCCACTGCATTCTCTCATACCATCTTCTCTCTAAGTGTTATACTTTGGATAAGCAGTCTTTCCATTAATTTTGTTAAATTAAAATATCAATTTGTTTCCATTAGCATAGAGGATTGTACATTTTTTTGTTCTTTAAAAGAAGCAGCAAATGTGCTGCGCAAACTTAAAAACAACCAGACACGAATCATAAAAAACTCCTACCTTACTAAGTTCTAGATAATTCCTGTTTTCTCCCATCATTGAAGACGCTGTCATTTTCTTACTGAGCCGGGCAGACTTATGTCCTCTGATTTTAAAAGAAGGAGAGGAAGATACGAGGGCTCCTGTTTGTGACAGTTTCGACTGGAACAAATGATTGATCACGACATTTTCACTAGCTAGGAAATAAATAAATGAATATTGTAAGTGGCATTAGAATCGTAATTTACGCTAGCATTAAGCTTACTCCTCATCCTAGCGTGCTAACCACTAAAATGTTCTGTGTGGGGAAGGAATCTACATTTCCTTCTGCCCTTTCTGTTTTTATTTTCCCCACTACTCATCACACTGTTTGATGAATTCTGACTTTCTTTGCCCTCTACCCAGAGTCTGGATCCCAAGCTATCCTGCTCCCGTCCTGCGCCTGAAACCTTTGCTCTCAACTTGAGGGGCATTCGCTGCTCTCCTAACATCCAGAACTGGGTCAGACCTGCCCGGACCTAAGAGACCTCAGGGCACTTGACCAAGCCATGAAGACTTATTGTTTCCATGATCAGCTCTCCGTTCCAGGAAAATAACTGCCAGGAGCCCACAGCCACAGGAGGAAGCTTTCAGGGCCTCTGCAGACATCGGGGGAGCCCCTGACTCACTCGGCCATCTCTGCTGTTGGGGGAAGAGGTGCCTCTTTGTCTGATCCAGTTATGCTACAAACGTGAAAACAAGCTGGTAACTTTTAGATGTCAGGTTACAAAAATTCTAATAATCCTGGGTCCATATGTCTTTCCTGACACCTCAGGGCAAGCCACTCCAGTTGGGTGGAGAATTCCAGGGATGGAGGAGCCTAGTGGGCTGCCATCTATGGGGTCACACAGAGTCGGACACGACTGAAGCGACTTAGCAGCAGCAGCAGCAGGGAGAAAAGGGTGCATGAATGAATGGATTTTTGGTGGCAAATCTCAACGGTCGAGTGAGAACCACGTCTGTCAGTTAAGCACCTAGAAGGCATGCTTCTCCTGTTACTTACAGCTGTATGCAGGCAGTGTTTAAGCCTTAGTTTCCTTTTCTATAAAATAACCAGTGAGTACCTACTTTGTGGGTTCCTGCAAAAGTGAAGAGTGATGTAATATGCATAAACTGTGTGGGATCAGTCTTAGCCCACTGCACAGTCAGCAATGGCCAGAAGCAGAGTGGTTTAGTTTCTACCATTTCCGCACTCAGATTATTTCACTTGCCCAGCTAATGTATTTTCTAGCAGTGCATTCAGTGAAAAGTCACTACAAGAATTGAAAAAAAAACCAGTGAGCCAGGAAAAGGGACAGAGAAGCAAAGACACAATGATGGATTACAGGAAGGTAAACAGGAGCCTTGTGGTTATGGGTTTAAGTTTTGGGAATCACAATAGACTCATGATTTTTAATATACAGTCTTATATATGTGTGTGTATAAAATCTATACATATATCTTAAATTTTCTAGTTCTGAAAGGGTCTAAAAGCAGTAAGACTCCAGTTGCAATGACCTCACCCTGCCCCCATTTCTAAGTTTCTTAATACTATTCGTTTATAAAATAAGGCATCTTGGGTTAGTGGCTAGTTTAGGATGTGAGGCAAGGTAGAAGCTCTTAGAATATTTTGGAAAGCCAGAATGTAAAACAGTGCTAAAAAAGGGCGACAGGACCTGTCGAAAGAACACAAGAACCAGCATGGGGGGGTTCTCATTGGCTGAGTCTTGGGCAATTTTAGTATCAAAATAATGACAGTAATGGATTGTGTCCCTTAAATAAAATAACAATCTGTGAGTCCATACTGATAATGAATGAACAGATGGATAGATGAATTATCAGAAAGGAGAGTTCTTACAGCAGGATGTCATTGCTGAAGATGGGGTTATAAAAATCACACTTTTGTAACCCAAACAGAAATCACTGATTTAGGTAACATCATTGCCTCAGTCAAAACTAACGGGTGAAAGCTTGTGATAAACACTTCTTTATAAATGACTTATCAGTTACAAACTGGAAACAGTGATGTTAGGGAGCTCTGAGGGACAGAGTGATCAAGGTGAAGGTCACCATGAGCTTTGGAACACAATGTGCTAAGGAAGAAACATCGTCACCTCCGTGGCGCTCCTGCCAAGAAGGTGGAGACTGATTCCAGCGTGAGGAGACAGCAAAGAAGCCCACACTGAGGGACATTCTTCAAACAATGGCCTTCCACTTTTAAAAATAATCATGTCAAGAAGAAAAGCTGAGGAAGGGTCCCAGGTTAAAGAAGACTACTGCGAAACGGCAACTAAACTCACCAAATGATCCTGAAACGGGGGGAAATCATTCTGAAAGAGATTTGTGAGTGTTACAGTAAAGTGTTACATGAACTCTGAATTAGATACTGATGCCATATCAATATTTAATAGTCTGATCATTTCCTGGGGTTATGGAGGTCATGTCCTTTGTATCCGGATATGGACCAAAGGATTTGGGCAGAAAGGCATTTGGCCATTCTCCTGTGGTTCAGAGCGTGTGCACAGAAACACATACACAGATGGGAAGGAGACAGCAAGAGAGAAAAAGAGGAAGAAGATGAAAAAAGGCAGTCTGGGAAAAGAGCATATGGCAGTTCTTTGTACTAACTTTGTGACTTTTCTTTAAGTCTGAAATTGTTTCAAGACAACAGTGAAACAGTAAACATATAATGCCGCGACCTGTTTAACTAAATTAAAAATATTATTTATATTTATAGCTAGTCTGTGGATGAATGGAACCACAGATAAACCAGTGCAGCAAGGCATTCGGTAATTGCGCAATGTCTTTACTAAGCCTCTCAGTACTAGGCGTAACTATGAACGGAAACACATAGCTGACAGTGTCTGTCCCTTCTCTGGATCGCAGGCTGGGACCGCGTGAAGGTCAAGTGGAGAAGCCTGGCCCTGTGATGGAGACATGTCATCGTGGGACGGGGAAGCCCCATCCACAGGCGGAGCGCCTGCGCTGAGACATTGGCCTTGGTGTCGCGCCTAAGAACCTGGGGAGGAAGTCCCTGGAGAAGAGACAGCTCTGGCCTCCATACCCTATTTCTAGGAGTCACCTGCAGCAGGCATTTTCCTGCGGGTCCCCACATGCACAAGCAGCAGTGGGAAGCACCCCTTGCTGGGGTCTCCACGCAACGCTCTGGGCGCCTTCCTGCCCGGAAAAGGGGATGAGCTAACCGAGGCGCCCACGGTCTGCAAGCAGGAACTCAGCACCGCCAGCAGCGGCGGTAGATAGCTTTCCTCTACCTCGCAGCAGACGGAAGAGTCTGGATTTTAACTTCTCTGCATCTTTTGGAGTCAAGTGGCCCTGACTTCTCAGCTCAGGAGCCCAGAGGGAGCCCTGCTGCTTTTCCGTTTAAGCTGCTGGTCTGCACTGGGCGGGGGTCTCAGAGACCCAGCCAGGCTGGCGAGGATCCTGCCGCAGACCCCACCTCCTTCCTCAGGCAGAGCTTTTGGATAATAGGATACAAATCAGGTGCTGTAAGCAAAGGACTTAGCACGGTGTCTGGAAACATTACTGTTATCTGTAAACTACACTTTCTTTTAATAACTGTTTGCAGTGTCACAACATTCCAGATTCATAAAATACCATCTCAGTCCTCTTTGCTTGTATGACAGAATAGGTGAGCCACTGTGGCCTCGGCGCAAAATCCAGCCCCTTGCCTGTTTTTGTAAATAAAGTTTTATTGGAACACAGCCACATCCATATGTATTGTCCATAGCCACTTCCTCCTTATCATAGCAGAGTGAACTTACAGCTCGCAAAGCATGAAATATTTATCCTCTAACCCTTTGCAGAAAGTGCTTGCCACCCCTTGTATGAACATATAAGGACACATTGTAAATTTTACGCTCATGTTCAGATGTATCTATAGTCTAAACTATTTAAAATAAGGTTCACCTGTTTTCTCTTGGCACTTGTCAGACAGCATACACAAAAGAGTAACTTTAAAATATAAGGACTCTATTAAGATAAGCAGAATTACAGTAACACAAGCTATCTTGTTTTCATTCTAAATAGATATTCTTGTGCCAAATTTGAAAACATGCTGTACATTAGATCTTCATAAAATATATGGATTAAACTGAAGTATGTTATAAATGAAAGTCCAAATATTTGAAGGTAGGTATTTCCAGTGATCATAAGCGCAGTTATCTCACTCTTTCCTTTTTACGCAGTATTATTCCAAGTCCATGCTTTTATCATTAGCCTCAGCCTTTAAGAGAACTCAATAACCATACATCCCGAGAGGCAAGTGGAGTCATTCTCCATGAAAAGCAATATATTGCAACTCTGCTATTTGATTTAAGGTAAAGATGTTCCTCAAGCCAGAAGTGATATGGATGTCTTGTTTCCAGCTCAAAGGCATCCAACTATTTCATGAAAGGCTATCATATGCTTCTTTTCCCAGGAATGATAAATGGCTTCATCTCATTTAGAGCAACTTAAAGCACAAAAGATGATACATCTTCTTAATTCTTTGAAGAGGTTATTAGGAAAATGTGAATCCCTGCAGAAGTGCTATTAATAAAATAATTACTAGAGGGGGTAGAATTTATATGTAATATATAGATCTGTATATGGGCATATATGCATATAATTATACTCTATATAAATACGGTACATCATTTCACATATATTCTAGTTATATATACAAATATATGTATATAAAGTACTAAGGCTCACTAAGTAGCTATTGCCTATAAATTTATATTGGTATATACATATATGTGTGTGTGTGATGTATATATAAATTTGTACTCTCATTTTACTTTATAAACATCCGCTCTTTATATCTGAAAGTGCATAAGAATAAAATACCACCCTTCGGTGTACTCCCGAGTCATCTTAAGTAATGGAATTCACCCTGCTGTGGCCTAAATAACTCTGGAAACCATATTCATCTTCATCAGTCCGCACAGAAGAGCTTTTTTATATTCACACCACCAGAGTGGGAAAGGTGTTTTATATTTCTATCTGCTAAAAGCTTAGTTAAATTATGGTTTCTACTAGACTCCAAATTAAATTGTAACCAAAGTGTAGCATGGCAAGATCCATTCCTTATTATTCTGGGCATTAGAATGCAAAAGATATTTCAATTATCCTTAGCTGGTGGCGTATTTTACAGGACCACGTTCAGAGCCAGGGGCATAAAGAATGGGTGGCATTTTAACCATAGAGGAGGGGAACTTACTTTTCATTACAAATAGAAGATTCTGTGAAAGGGAGTCTTTATTTTTTTCAATTGCTCCAACAGCTTCATACATTACCTATAATAAAAGAAAGTCGCATCATTACTAACAGTTAAACATGACCAGGAAAGTAAGTTTCTTTAAAGAACAACCTTTAAAGTGACAGCTTTAAATTATTCATAAGAGCAATGTCTTCAGGTCATAAAGTTTTTGCTCCAAGCAAGTTCAAAGCTCTCCTTCCCAGGCTCTCCTCTGCACATCGAATCAGGGACGCCTCTCCTGTTCGGATGGACAGAGTCCTCCTCCAGTGCTGGAGAAAATGGTGCAGGTTCACCTCCACTGCCGTCCCTTTGGTTTCAAAAACTCTCACCTGCTCAGAAAACTGTCTAACCCAAGTTAGAAAGGCTTCACGACACCTTGGGAAGGAAGCAAGTGTCACCTCAGGACGAGAAATGGAATGGCTTCTGCATTAAAAACTAGAAATAGAGCTACTGTGTGATCCCACAATCCCACTCCTGAGCGTATATCCAGAGAAAACTCTAATTCGGAAAGAGATGTGCGCCCCAGTGCTCACGGCAGCACCATTTGCCATTCAATAGCCAGGACACAGAAGCGACCTGAGTGTACGCCGATAGAGGAATGGATAAAGAAGGCATGGCATGTGTGCACAGTGGAACACTGCCCCGTCACAAAGAGAACGAAATGCCGTTTACAGCGACATGGACAGATCTAAAAATTGTCATATTGAGTAGAGTAAGTCTTTGTGATGCTGGGAAAGATGGAAGGCAGGAGGCGAAGGGGAACACAGAGGATGAGATGGTTGGATGGCATCACCGCCTTGACTGACATGAGTCTGAGCAAGCTTTGGGAGTTGGTGATGGACAAGGAGGCCTGGCGTGCTGCGGTCCATGGGGTCGCAAAGAATCGGACGCGACTCAGCAACTGAACCGAAGTGAAAGTAAGTCACGCTCGGTCAGGCAGTCGTGTCTGACTCTTTGTGACCTCATGGACCGTAGTCTGCCAGGTTCCTCTGTCCATGGGATTCTCCAGGCAGGAATACTGGAGTGGGTTGCCTTGCCCTCCTCCAGGGGATTGAGAAGGTAACAGGCAGGAAGGCCAGGGGTCTCCAAACGGAGGAAATAGCCTGCAAGTGTCAGACATTTTATCTCTTTTAAGCGGCAGGAGGAAACAAACTAGGGATACTTTTTCCTTCTCTATACAAATTTAAAAGGAGGTTTCTCTTAAAATTCTGTGTTGCTTTAATGACACCTAGTTTCACTTAAAGTTAACCAATGCCTTTTTCTTATGGAAATGTCTATCTTAAGCTATGCTAATGTACTGTGTATTTACCCCAAGCTCTGTCTTCAAGTCGGTTCTGCCTTTTGGGCTCAGAACCTACTTGATAAACCAGTATGTTATACTCCAATACTGTTCCTCTAATCTATGTAAATGAAACTATTTGTATGGTGATCTGCCCTTCTTCAAGATTCAAGTTAATCATTTTATGGCCCAAGATAAACCGTTTGGAGCCAAGGTTATCCCAAAATCCATCTTATGGGTGAGGGGCCTGGTGCCATTCTAAGTTTTGAGACATTCCTTTCTTTCATTAACAGACTGCTGGTGACTATGTAACACCCAGCTAAAGACTAGCAGGGGGGTACTCTTTCTGCCCCCTTCTGATGCCTATGTCAGAAGCTTTCTCTATCTCCTTTATACTTTAATAAAACTTTGTTACACAAAAGCTCTGAGCGATCCAGCCTCGTCTCTGGCCCCGGATTGAATTCTTCTCCTCTGGGGGCCAAGAGTCCCGGCGTCGTGATTCAACAACAACCTTTCAGGATCTTCCCGACTCAGGGACCAAACCTGCATCTCTTATCTCCTGCGCTGACAGGCAGATTCTGTCCCACCAGCACCAGCTGAGCTAAGAGGTAAAGCCAGACAAACAACTTTCAGATACTTCTCCATCAGTACCCAGTTTGGTCCTAGGCCAGAACATGGCTTATCAGTGTTAGAATGTGAGCTGTGTTATATATTACATGTTGCTGAATATAAGCAAGTTTCTATATCACCTAGAGCAGTGGTTCTCACCCAGGGGTGACAGTGACCCTCACCAGTGTCTGGAGGTATCTGTGTTTGTCACAACTGAGGGGTTTCAAGGACTGGAGTGCTGCAAACATCGTACAGTGCCCTGGAAGCTCCACAGAGAAGAAGTATCTGGCCCCAGATGATGTCGGATTGGGGTTGAGAAACCTCAACCTGGAGCGTGGCTCCTGCACGCCTTCCTGTATTAGAGACAGTGGCCCCCTTGAGATTCCCAACACCCAGCTGAGGCAAGTACATCCTTGCGTAGGTGGCAGGTTATTTAGCAGGGTATTTGGTGGGTCATTTGGTGGGTGTTTGGCAGGTTATTTAACATCCCAGAGATGACCCTGCAGTGTTGGGTCCTCCTCTCGACAACCTCCATCTATAATTCTAGCCTCTGCTTTTCAGGGGAATCTGATGATTCTGGATTGAACACACATACACAAGTGAATGACTGATTGTCTCTGAAAACACTCGTTGTCTGTCTTTGCTCCTGTTACACCTTGTTTTCTGAGGGGCCTTCTCTTGTTTCTGGAGGGAGTGACTAAGGATTGTTCAGCTCTGCCTGTGCAGCGACAAGCCAAGTGTCTAGTCCTCCAGGCAGATTCATTAAATAGTCAATGAAATGAACAAAAAGGTTTTGTTACAGTGACCATATACAGCACAAAATCACGCTGCCTGTTTTTACTTAAGATCATGTTGGTGGTTTAGACACTCTGTCGTGTCTGACTCTTGTGACCCCATGGACTGTAGCCCACCAGGCTCCTCTGTCCATGAAATTTTCCAGGCAAGAATGCTAGAGTGGGTTGCCATTTCCTTCTTCATGGGATCTTCCTGACCCAGGAATTGAATCCGGGTCTCCTGCACTGCAGGCAGATTCATTACCAACTGAGCTACAGGGGACGCTAACAGAGTATGCTGGTGTCATTAACACAAGATCCTACGCTCTAGGATGTCTCATGAATGGCATTCTGATTGTATTTGGATGTTAGAGAAAAAGCTAGTGGTCTCCCACCAAAACAAAAAGCTCAAAATTTGCCAGTTGGAGAGTCCAACTGGCAAAGTTAAACGGAAAAGATACTGAACAAAATCCATACATGTACAGACACTCAATGAAGGCGGTTTGATGCCTGTAGGAAGCGTGGATTGGGCAAAGTTTTTGCTTCATATGAAAATAGATGAATCTTGAAGCAGGTGAAGGTGAAGTTGCTCAGTCGTGTCCGACTCTTTGCGATCCCGGGGACTGTAACCTACTAGGCTTCTCTGTCCATGGGATTCTCCAGGCAAGAATACTGGAGTGGATTGCCATTTCCTTCTCCAGGGGATCTTACCAACCCAGGGATCGAACCCAGGTCTCCAGCATTGGAGGCAGATGCTTTAACCTCTGAGCCACCAGGGAAGCCCTTTGAAAGCAGGTGGACTTTGTTATTTTGTGGCAATGCAAACACTGCTTTAGCTCTCTGTTTCTTTTTGGGGGGACAGACAAGCCTTAGCTGGGCCACTCCGGAGGGGAAGAGCAGGTGCTGCTGGACAGCAGGAAGCAGGCTTCAGGCGTGGGTCTTTCCAGGTCACTCAGCCCTGGGGCTTTGATCTCAGCCCCACCCTTCCCTTTCCTGCTGGTTTATTACTTAGGGGATGAAAGGAGAGAAAGTCTGAAAGTCACAAAAGACAGAGGCCAGGTTAAATGCTCTTTTCCGCCCTCCATCTTTACATAATTGAATCTCAGACTAGTTTTTTTTCTTCTTTTTCCTCTTAGGATTCATGCTGTAAGTGACAGTGTCCCTCACGCAGGTAATAGAGAACTTTATATGCAAAGGGCCCCCTACGAATCTTTAAGGAAATTGTCATGTAGTCTAAGGTTTCCTTTCGAATGATTCTGTTGAGTAAAATGGCTCAAAGGCAACGGAGTCTTTCCCACACGTTCCAGCAGTTAGCACGCTCATCTGAATGCATTCCTGTGGATGACCAGCTGGGAGGACAGCGTAAGCTGGGAGCTGCGGTCACGCATGCTCATTTTTAGGACATACTCACTGTAGCACAATAGCAGGTCCGAAAGATGAATTATGTTCACCGTATATAAAATCAGGGGTATACAACTTTCACCCTGGGTGTGAATCACTATCCATCAAGGTTCCTGGGCTCCTGGGTCCACAGAGAAAAGTTTACAAAAGGCCAGACCACACACACAGTCTTCCCAACTGGAAGTTGTCAAGCTCAGGCTTGGCTAATCGCCAAGGAAAGCTGCGGTGCAAAGGCGGGTGAGTTCCGAGGATAGCTCCAGCCAGCACCTCTGGTCTTAATTCCCTGAGTTAAAACAAGAGCGGCCGGCTTAGGCGCCCAGGTGAAGAAGGTTTGGCTCTTCCAGTGTGCCCGTAGCGAGTCACTTCTGTCGTATCCACGTTGTGCAACCCCATGGACTGCAGCCCATCAGGTTCCCCTGTCCGTGGGGATTCTCCAGGCAAGAGTACTGGTGTGGGCTGCCGTGCCCTCCTCGAGGGGATCTTCCTGACCTAACCTGTGTCTCTAAATCTCCTGCCTTGGCAGGCAAGTTCTTCTACCAGCAAGGCACGTGGTTAGCCTGGTGTCTTCCAGTGTGAGGTCCTGACTCTCCAAGTGTATGGTCCCAGTCCAGCTCCAGACGTCCACACACAGGAGGAGGGCTGTGTGAGGTCCAGGAGATGTGCCGTGGGAGCACCTATTCGGTGATCCACCAAGGATCTACAGTGGGTCCCTAGAGTGAGCACCCACAGTGTGTCTGGGGCTCACGGACCACAGTCTAGCATCGCATAACCACGCACACGCCTTGGAGCCCACCCAGACCCTTTTTTTTTCTTTCTAAGATTGACATTTATTTATTACTTTTGGTGCTGCTCTAGGTCTTTATTGCTATGCTGAGCCTTTCTCCAGTTGCACAGAGCAGGGAGGACTCCTCACTGCAGTGCTTCTAGCTGCGGTGGCCTCTTGTGTTGCTCTAAGGTCGGACCCGGTGACCCTGATGGGCCGCCCCTCCTCTCCCTCCCACGGGCGAGAAGGTCCCTGACGGAAGGATCCTCCCGGATCCCGGGAACCAATGACAGCACACCTCGCCGGTTGCCATGAGGAGCCGCCCTTCCTCTCCCTGGCTGGCGGGGGAAGTCCCTACCCCCTAACGGAGGGAGCCTCCCGGATCCCGGGCACCAATAACAGCATACTTCGCCGGCTGTAGAAGAACCTATCAGCTTGCGACACCTCGGCCCAGCAACCTATCCAAACCCCCATTCCTTAACCTGGCCATCCCTTGCGTGCATATATAAACAAACTTTTAACACGGTGCAGGTGCTCGGACTTCCTTGACCTGCCCTGTTCGGGTCCTGGAACACGCCCGGGAGCGCTTCGCCATTAAAGCCTGTTAGACACTCTTTTGGTGTCCTGGTCGTCTTTTAACAGTTGCAGAGCACGGGTTCTGGGCACCAAGGCTTAAGTAGTTCAGGGCGCTCAGTGGTTGCAACTTGCAGGCTCAAGCTCACAGGCTCAGTAATTGTGGCCCACAGGCTTAGTTATTCTGTGGCATGGCGGGGGGGGGGGTGTCTTCCCTAACCAGGGATCAAATCTAAACCTGTGTCCCCTGCATTAGGAGGCAGGTTCTTAACCACTGGATCACCAAGGACGTCCTCCACCCAGACCTTTTTGGTTATCGTTTAGAGGGGCAGGGCCCAGGAATCTGCATTTTGAACTTGCCCCCTAGCTCATCCTAGTTCACGGTCAAGTTTGAGAATCATGGCTCCAGGGACTACTGACCTGATGCTCTGTGAACTCTGCCTCCGGTATGATGCCGGCAGGAGATGGGGTGTCTGGGGACAAGGTCTGCAGAGGATCAGTGCCTCCTGGGCATTTTAGATGTGGAACAGCTACTAAAGCAGATATTTGCTGCTGAAGTTTAAGATGAGAATACAACATAATTATGAAGTATCTGAAGTGAAGGTTGCTCAGCTGTGTCTAAGTTTCTGTGATCCCATAGGCTGTTCCCTTTTTTTTTCTTTCTAAGATTGACATTTATTTATTACTTTTGGTGCTGCTCTAGGTCTTTATTGCTATGCTGAGCCTTTCTCCAGTTGCACAGAGCAGGGAGGACTCCTCACTGCAGTGCTTCTAGCTGCGGTGGCCTCTTGTGTTGCTCTAAGGTCGGACCCGGTGACCCTGATGGGCCGCCCCTCCTCTCCCTCCCACGGGCGAGAAGGTCCCTGACGGAAGGATCCTCCCGGATCCCGGGAACCAATGACAGCACACCTCGCCGGTTGCCATGAGGAGCCGCCCTTCCTCTCCCTGGCTGGCGGGGGAAGTCCCTACCCCCTAACGGAGGGAGCCTCCCGGATCCCGGGCACCAATAACAGCATACTTCGCCGGCTGTAGAAGAACCTATCAGCTTGCGACACCTCGGCCCAGCAACCTATCCAAACCCCCATTCCTTAACCTGGCCATCCCTTGCGTGCATATATAAACAAACTTTTAACACGGTGCAGGTGCTCGGACTTCCTTGACCTGCCCTGTTCGGGTCCTGGAACACGCCCGGGAGCGCTTCGCCATTAAAGCCTGTTAGACACTCTTTTGGTGTCCTGGTCGTCTTTTAACAGTTGCAGAGCACGGGTTCTGGGCACCAAGGCTTAAGTAGTTCAGGGCGCTCAGTGGTTGCAACTTGCAGGCTCAAGCTCACAGGCTCAGTAATTGTGGCCCACAGGCTTAGTTATTCTGTGGCATGGCGGGGGGGGGGGTGTCTTCCCTAACCAGGGATCAAATCTAAACCTGTGTCCCCTGCATTAGGAGGCAGGTTCTTAACCACTGGATCACCAAGGACGTCCTCCACCCAGACCTTTTTGGTTATCGTTTAGAGGGGCAGGGCCCAGGAATCTGCATTTTGAACTTGCCCCCTAGCTCATCCTAGTTCACGGTCAAGTTTGAGAATCATGGCTCCAGGGACTACTGACCTGATGCTCTGTGAACTCTGCCTCCGGTATGATGCCGGCAGGAGATGGGGTGTCTGGGGACAAGGTCTGCAGAGGATCAGTGCCTCCTGGGCATTTTAGATGTGGAACAGCTACTAAAGCAGATATTTGCTGCTGAAGTTTAAGATGAGAATACAACATAATTATGAAGTATCTGAAGTGAAGGTTGCTCAGCTGTGTCTAAGTTTCTGTGATCCCATAGGCTGTAGCCTACCAGGCTTCTCTGCCCATGGAATTTTCCAGGCAAGTACTGGAGTGGGTTGCCATTTCCTCCTCCAGAGAATCTTCCCAACCCAGGGACTGAACCAGAGTCTCCCACATTGCCGGCAGATTCGTCACCTTCTGACCATCATGGAGGTAAGCTGGGAGGTGAAAACGGTGGCCAGCAAGCAGGCATCACCACCTCTGTTTCAGGACTACTATTAGCAAGTGGAATCAGGGTCATCACATTTAATGGGGACAGTGTTACCAGAGGAACAAGAAGATACATGAAGCAGATGCGGTCCGCATGCCTTTAAGTGAAGAGACGCATCCATCTCTTTACTGAGAAACCACATCTCTTCTACCGGTGAGAATTAGGAGACTATTGAAGGGACCCAAGAGGGAGGAAGACGTGACCTCGGGGGCTGGAATGGGAAGCGGGTGTTTGGATTCCAGGGTAAACAGGGGACAGAAGCACTTGTATTCGGTCATTAACTGGGCTTCTGGTTTCACCATGAATTGACAAGTGGGACTAACACGGAAAATCAGTTTCATTTATTTATTTACATTTTTAGAGTCAGTTGAGGGAGTGTCTGGGAATTTAGTTTAGTTGAGCTTCTGGATTTGTGAACATGAAGAGATATTAAAGGCAGACACAGAGCTGTGAAGCCCACAGAGACACAGGCAGGAGAGAGACGGGGGCCTTCCCCATGAGAAACCGAGTCATGGGAGCATATTAACTCCTCGAAGGAGACAGAAAATACTCTCCTGGGAAACAGCAACATTTACAGGATGGAAGTAAGTTCAATCCCCGTCTCCACCACGATGTTTACATGATGCAAAATATAATCCCTGGGAAAGAGATGGGATTAACAGCTGATAAAAATGGGAGACTTTTGACATACATTCTCGAATTCACTAGATCACATCAGAATGTCTGTGAAGTTGGATTTTAGCCAAAGAAATAAAGCTGTTTTTCAGCAAACATAAATGGGTCTGATGACCCTTCATGCCTGGCTTCAGCTTTCTACTGGAGGTTTGCTGAAGAAGTCTGGACTTCATGTGTAGTGGTAAATTGATCTCTCTATTGCATCAATATTTGTAAGCAGAGGTTTCTGTTTTTTATTTTTCCATTAACTGATTCCATCCAGGAGTTTTGCTTGCTCTCATTCTGATTCACTTTAAGTTGATAGATACTAATCAAAAAAATAAGTTACTAGAAGCATATAGTGTAACTGTTAAGTGTTTTTATCTAAATATCTAGAATCTGGATATGGGCATTGAATTGAAATGACCATATCTGAGATTTATGAACATGCCTCTTCGGTTCCTTTTGAGAAGAAAAAAAATCAATCAACTAATAATAAGATATCAATATTCAAGGAAATTCTAAAGTTTCCTATTTATAAATGTCTATCATCCCATGAAGATGAAGGAACCAGTTGAATCTTTGGAAAAAAAAAAAAAGACAGTGAGATTCCCTAAATAAGAGCCTGCATTTTTTTTCTTCCTAATAAAACCCTGGATAAGGAAACATTTATCAAATCTACAAAAATTTACACCAAAGGTGAAACTGATACAAGAAATGGAGCACTAGGAGCCCGGTGGAGTTCATCCTTATTTTTCTAAACTCTGCCCAAGAGGTGAACAGACACAGACGTAAATTAAGCTCTTTGTGTATGGGCCAAAATATCCTTGTCAAATAACCTTTAATAGTAACAGTTTGGCTTAGACCAGACAGATTTCATTGTTATGTCTGGGGATTCTGCCTGGAGAAAAGAAGGAGAGAAATAAAGGGAAGCTTCCTCATTGATTAGTTCATCTCCTTTTTCTGCTGATTTAAAGGTTCGCTTTCTGAGTCGTCTTGGGCACATGGGGTCTCCCACAAATCTCTGGGGGTGAAGGCCAGCCAACAAGCTACAGAAGATGCTCCTGACACAAGTGGCTGGGGGAAATAGAAGGGACCATGGCGTCCACCCTCCCCCTGCACTCATGTTATGTAAATATGTCTGAGGGCAAAGAGGTTGGCTGTCATCCACGTGTCACCCCGGATGTAATGTATGGCAGCCTCCGTGAGATAAAGATCTCCGCTTCTCAGAAGTCTGGGCAACACCATAAATCTCACCCGACATGTTTCACACTTAATTTATTCCACAATAGGGGCAGATCCTTTTCAAGGAGCAAGGGGAAAAAAAATCACGTATTTTACAGACTGGCCACAAATCAGTCTCTGCCCCGCATCACTCCGATCAGCAATCTTTTAGTAATTGGGTTCCCGGAAAGGCTTGTGGAAATGAGTGACATGATGATAAGGACCAGGGTCTACTGTCTGGGATTATGACTTTATCCATCTCGCTAGGCTGTGACTTGGGGGGCTGGGAAAGGAACCCCGGGGAGCGCGGTCACGCCCTGCCCACATACAGATGCACCAGCGAGCACGCCGTATGATGTGCTAAACCTTCCCTCCTGCTGAAAAATGACATCTCAGAATGCGTATGGAAACTGCAGAGAGTACGTCCGTTTGCTTAAGGGAAATACAGTGAAAGGATCTTTTAAAATCTGCCATAAAGCTTCAAAGACCTTACAGGTGTGTGCTTGATTAAAATAGTAGTCACAAGGCTAAATGGTAAAGAACGTAATTTTTACAAAAATTGTCTCTAATCAAGGTGGCATTACCTATCACAAAAATCACCAGGTAGTCAGTGAAAACCAGAATGTCACATCAACATAAGGTGAAACAGACTTCTAAATACTTTTTCTTTTAATATTATTGTTTCCCTGGATAGAGGAAAATCTCAATTTTCTGCACTAACTTTCCACTGAAGGTTTTCAAATGATACAGGAAGTGTAAGAAAAGATGACGCTATGACTGTGGAGGTTACATATTCCTTATCATCTGCTAAGCTGCATTAATACAATGATAAATAAAAACAAATATTCTAACATACCTAGAAACATCGATTTATACAACATGAGCATATGTATAACATACAAGAAATAACAAATATCTTTTCTAACGAATCAAGGTCATTTACGAATAATTTAGAAAAGTCAATCGGGACTCTAATATTCCCAGTGTAGCCAGTTGATTAGATGGCTCTTGAAATATGTTTATGACCTCAATATCTGTGATTGATGAGTTTAAAAGTTTGCTAAATATGGTGGTAATTCTGCATAGAAAGACCTTCAGCTCTTGTTGGGGAAATGTGACTGGTGTCTTTGATACAAGGCTGCAAAACAGTCATCCTTGCATTGATTGCGTGCTTACCACTTAACCTTCACTTGATCTTAGCCAAAAGGCTGAGAAGTGGTACCGCTTAAACTTTAAAGCAAGTTTTTTGAGGTTCACAGCTCTGTCCCTCTTAATCACAACCTCCACAGATGTGCGTACTCCACAAAGTCGCAGCAATGGAGCCCCAAGCACCGTGGAGCATGTATCACGAAACGCAGATTCCACGAGGCAAGGTAATACAGACTTCCCCACACGCCACAGGGGAGAGAAAAAGACAGGGGGTGGGGGGCAGCAATGAGAAAAGTGAGACACGCCCCCCCAAATTGATGCGTACCCACAGCCAGAATGTCAGAATGTGCCCTTTTTTGGAAATATGATCTTTGTGGATGTAATCAGTTACAAAGATGAGGTCCTACTTCATATTGAGGGGGGCAGAATATCCAATGACTTCTTTCTTAAAGAAGAGAAGGGGACACACAGAGACCCAGGCAGAGAGAAAGCCTCATGAAGACAGAGGCAGAGACCTGGGTGCTGTGTCCACAAGCCAAGGAATGCCAGCTGCTGGCAACCCCAGAAGCTGGGAGAGAGAGAGCTGGAATAGATATTTCTCAGAGCCTGGAGAGGGATCCGACCTGCAGACACTTGATCTCAGAAGCTGGCGGACAGAACTGTGAAGGATACATGTCTACGGTCTGAAGCCATACTGTGTGGGGGAGTTTGTCACGGCGCCCGCAGGAGGCTCCCTCACACAGTGCAGTATTTGCTAAATCACAGAATACCCCCCTCCCCTGGAAAATCAACACAGACGGTTGGGGTGGAAATGTTTCAGAGGCACTTCGCAACTTTAAAACGGCTATGTAAGCATCAGGCATGCTTGCTGATGAGGGAAGACAGGGCAGAGAAACGTGGACGAGGCCAAGAACTGGAGCCTTGGGAAGACAGGAAAGATTTGGCAAAAAAAGAGGAAAGGGGTGTTCCAGGTGAAGAAACCACATGAGCAAAGGCAGACGTTGGGGAACGTGGACGTCAGTTTCAAATGAATCAGATGTAGTTTTAAAAAAAAAACCAAAACTACAGTGTTACAAGTTACAACTCCTCACTACTTTTTTAATCTATAAACCCTGAACCAAGGAACACGGGCGTTAATCCCCAGAGCTGCTGGCACCAACAGGCACTCTGCAGTCAGGCACTCCTGTTGCCGTCCTGGCTTCTTTCAGCTTCTGGGGGCTCCAGGCATCCCTTCAGTCCTTTTCTCTCTCAGCTCGCCCTTGCCTCATGCTTATAAGGACACTTGTCACTGGGCTTGGAACTCAACAGATAATCCAGGAAGACCCTCTCCTCTCAGGACCCTTGACTTAACCACACATGCAAAGACCCTTTTCTAAATCAGATCCCATCTGTGGGCTACAGGGGTGAGCAGCAGGGCCTGTCCTGTGGGACGGGGACACTCTCCCACTCACCGCACTTCTTGTGTGTTTGGAAACAGAGGGAGGCTGAAACACAGACCCGGCACCTTAGGTAAGAGCGACATCACCAGCTTGGTTTGCATGAATCATCAATGGGACACTTACCTGAGATCCCCAAAGAATCACTTCACGCCAAAAAAACAATGATGATCACAACAAGCAATGTTCAGACAAAGACTTGCTGAGTAGACACCCAAGAGGATTAAATACATGTCATATCAGTTCAGTTCAGTCGCTCAGCTGTGTCTGACTCTTTGCGACCCCATGGACTGCAGCACGCCAGGCCTCCCTGTCCATCACCAACTGCCGGAGTCTACCCAAACCCATGTCCATTGAGTCTGTGATGCCATCCAACCGTGTCATCCTCTTTCTCCCCTCCTCCTGCCCCCAATCTTTCCCAGCATCAAGGGCTTTTCAAATGAGTCAGCTCGTCGCATCAGGTGGCCAAAGTGTTGGAGTTTCAGCTTCAGCATCAGTCCTCCCAATGAACACCCAGGACTGATCTCCTGGTGTTACAGGACGTGTCATATATTTGACAGCTATTAATCCTGATCTCTGTTTTCATGAATTTAAGTTTTATTGTTTCAGATTGCTTTACTATCTCTTGATTGATTCTCTTTTCTCACATTAAAGTGTAAGGACTTCAAAATACTATTTCTTTTAAAGTTTAGGAATCACCTTCAAGAAATTCAGCTTTCCTAAGAGCCAACGTCTTTCGCCAAATCATAATTCCTCCTTCCTTCAAGATTCTTAATTTTGAAAGCCAAATTAGACGCTCTTCCGGATTTAATGCTTATCCATCATTTAAATCACCAGAAGTTTAAGAGCAATCCCTAAAACAGGTAACCCTATGTACAGCTTAAAATTTGCTAGAACAAATAACAACAATGGAAAAAAAATCCCACACAACTCACAGCTTCTTTAATTCAAATTCATGCTCACTAACGAGACCTTGTTAATATTTCATGCACAGTCTCTTCCCATTGACTTTAAAATATTTCAGTAACGGAGAGTGGAAAATACATCACGCTCCTATGAGTAATGAAAAATTCAAATGTGTTTAGGGAAGATCTTCAGCTATAATTTAAATAATGTTGCTTAAACATTTCTAAAAGACCTCTGAGCCTCTGCTCCAAATGAGATTCAGAAGCCTGGTCGAGGCTCCTGCAGTCGGATGTGTGGGTCCTGGGGGCGGGCGGCTGGAGTCAGTATCATCACCAACAGTGATGATCAGCCTTCCTGTGAGACGTAGTACCTTTCTACTAACAAAACTAGGTAAACGCGTCACGGAGGAACGAGCGGTGATGGGAGGGACTCAAGCACATCTGTCTGGGCAAAGAAGAGACGCCCATCAAGCCTGCGACCCCCCAAGCCATCGAGGTCTCCCTGGGGATCAACTCGGTCATTAGAGAGCTACTCAGGATTGCTCATCCTACAATCCAAAACAGACCCCTGCCTTCTGACTTTAAGCCAATTAGCTCTTTGTTACAACTTCTGAATTACAAGATGCAGAAATGTGCTGCTTTCCTTGAAAATGCAGTGCCTCAGAACTGAAGTATACGTAGCTACATCTGATGACTGGAATGGCATATGGCTTGACATACTGCCACAAATTACATAGACTCTATGCTTCAACATGTGAATAGTCCTCAGGGAGTCCTTGGGCTAAGACTCATCAGTACATCTCAGTGAAATGAAAGACTTTCATAAAACCACAAAATTGACTCCAATTATGGAAAATCCTGCTTTAAAGTATCAAGGCGCTTTTACAGGAAATTTTGTGATTCCACAGGGTCTTAGCTATGTGGCAATTAATCAATGGGCTTTCTCTGCCTTGCCTTATTGCTCTCAGAGCTCGGTGACATAATTGTATTCATTCAAACTCTTTGCTTTTCCCCAGATTTTCTTAAAACAACTGAAATTTTATTAAGTGCTTGTGTAATACTTTTTGAATGCAAACATAAACTAATTAGCAAGCAAGATATTATTCCAAAGCTTGGTACCATTCAGTTTACTGCAATTAGCATTTACTGAACATCTAGTATATCCCCAAGATACAATACAAACAGACGCACAAGGCAGGTCAGGAGGGTCAGGTGTATAGTTACTGAAGATGAAACTTGCAGAAAAATAATTTTTCAACTAAATCCTATGAATTCAAGAGATTATTTTTTTAATCATCAAATAATTCATTTATTCATCAAATATGTATTGATGTCTCTTACGTGCCAGACACTTTCCCAGGCACTGGGGATATGAAGGAATATAGAAACCAAGACAGTTGCTTAATAGAACGTCCATCAACAGAATAATAGACAAAGAAGATGTGGCACATATATACAATGGAATATCACTCAGCCATGAAAAGAATGAAGTAACGCCATCCACAGTATTATGGACGGACCTAGAGATGATCACACTGAGTGAAGTAAGTCAGGAAACGACAGATATCATATGATGAACTTATCTGCAAAACAGAAAGACAGACTCACAGATGGAGAAAACAGACTATGGTCATCAAAGCAGAAAAGGGCAAAGGGATGAATCAGGAATTTGGGATGAGCAGAAAGATAAACAACGCACGAAAGATAAACAACACGGTCCTACTATACAGCACAGTGAAGTGTACTCAGCACCGTGGAATAACCCACAATGGAGAAGAATCTGAAAAAGAACAAATGTGTGCCTGTATATATATGCACACATAAATATACTTATGTGAAAGTGAGTCACTTTATTGCACACTTGAAGCTAACGCAATGTTGTAAATGAACTAGACCTCGATATTTTTTTTTTCTGACGCAAAAAGATTTCTTGAAATCTAAAGTTTCCTAACATTCTAATGGTATTTTATTATGCAAGTATCTTTGTTTCTATGTTTTGTAATAAATTCTTAATATAAAGAAAATATATATAAAAAATCTAAACACAGGACTAAAAGATTGTCACTGCTATAAAAAATTTAAAGGCTAAATCTCTCAAATACAAAGACAGTTAATAATTTCTGAGAATATCAATTCATTATATAAGATCATCCACTGACTTCCACCCACATCCGAGCCTTCACACTAGAACGTCTCCCAGGGTGTTCCTGCCTAAGCGCCCTGTCCAGGCACACTTCCTGTCGACCCCGGCCTCTCCTTCCCTCTTGGTTTCCGTGATACTTTCCTTTCCTACTAGTATCTTTCTCTCTCTTCTCCACGTTCAATTATCAGATACACATTTTCCAAAACACAACTGTTTCTAAAAACAACCAATCTCCCAGCATCATTTTCAGCATCTCTTGAGGGTTTCCACTCAAAAATCTCCAATTCAAAATATCTAAAATTGAGTTATCTTTCCTTCCAAACTGCCTTCTCCTCTAGCATTTCCCTTCTTGGCTGGCCTGTGACAACCTTCCAGCAGTCAATAGGGTGAGACTCTCAGAGTCATTTCCAGTCCAATATTACTCTAAGCAAGTTATAGCATAAACATTTGTTCATTTCTCTTCTCCTTACTTGACGTGATATATTTGAGGTCTCTGATTCGCTAATGCTTGGGCTGTGACATACAGTAGCATCTCAGTAACCACTGGCTGAAATGAGCTGAAATACCCTGAGAGAGAGAGGATAACTAAGGATCTCACCCCCTAAATGGCTATTTGTACTACAGCCCAAACATGGGGGGCAAGTCTAGAAGCTAGAGATTCAGAAGTGGAAGAACTCACTACAGATGGGAGCTGGACTGGAGGCTAGGCGGGATGTGTGGGGAGTATGGAAAGATGGATACAGCTGGCCCTTGAGAAGAAGACAGGAAGGTGTTTCTAGCTTGAGTGTGAGGGGCTTCGTCTGGGGGTGCTTAGAGGGCTGCAGGTGAGTGGACTGGAATAAGCACCTGCCCGGAGGTTTTATAGAGGAGAGCTGGGCACATGAGCCTTGGAGGAAGTGACGGCCTGCTCGGAGAAGCCCAGCAGAAGCCTGGCTTCAGGGGTGTGCAGGCTTACACAGATCAGAGTTGGTCCGTGAAGGATCTGAAGCATGAAACCCTGAGAGCAACTTTCCTAGGTAGACATGCTTCAGGAAAAGCAAGTTCATACCAACAACTATTGGAAAAGACTCTGATGCTGGGAAAGCTTGAGGGCAAGAGGAGAAGGGGACGACAGAGGGGATAACATGGTTGGATGGCATCACCGACTCAGTAGACATGAGTTTGAGCAAACTCCAGAAGATAGTGAAGGACAGGGAGGCCTGGCGCACTGCAGTTCATGGGGTAGCAAAGAGTCAGACACGACTGAGCGGCTGAACAACAGCAACAACTAGTTTGAGGGTAAGTAGACTCAGGTGTCCAACTGGATTTTGAAAATATCCCAAAGTTCACAGCAGCCCTTCTGTATTAAATCCAGGTCTCTTTTGCTCCTATTGTTACAAATCTGGCATGCAAGCCCAGTCACTTAGTCAGGTCTCACCCTTTGCAACCCCATGGACTATATAGACAGTCAGTCCATATAGTCAGTCCTGTGTCCATGGGATTTCCAACCACAGAAAAGTTGTATTTTTTTCTTTCTGGTACATAGACCTATACGTGTGCCTGCCTGCTAAGTCACTTCGGTCGTGTCTGACTCTTTTCAGCTCCATGGAGTGGGTCGTCATTTCTTCCTCCAGGGAATCTTCCCAGTCCAGGGATCAAACTTGAGTCTCCTGCACTGGCAGGCGGATTCTTTACCGCTGTGCCCCCTGGGACGTCCCAAGTTACAAATCTGGCAACATTATGAAAAGAACTCTACAGCGCGCTTCCTCACTCACATTCTGAAGATGCCTAGTCCTTATCAGGCAAAAAGGAAACAGCTCAGGGAAGAAAGAGCCTGTGGATTGTTCGCCCAGTATCCGTGATCAAAACTCAACAATATCAAGGTCTTAAAGGGCTGCCCTTAATGCCTTCGGTGCGTGAGTGCTCAGGCCTGCGAACTCACCCGGCCCGCGTAGTGCATAACGGTGAAAGCTGTGCCTTGGTCTCGGAGGGCGAGGTTCCCGTTTCCATCCTTCACAGGGGAGTAGACGGCATTTGTGTTTGAGGATTCCAGCAGACCGTGGAGCTTTTTGGGAAGACTTGGTTCCACTGACCAAATCATTTGACTTTCTTCATCCAATAAAGAGAGAAATCCAGAAGGCTTCTGAAAGTTAAAAAAACAGTTGTTTTTTCCCTTCCATTCCTCAGTATGCTATTTTCGTTATTGTTCACACATACACCATGTGCAGCCTCATCATGTTAATACGATCACTCAGAACAGGAGTTTGTCTTTCAGTTCACGTCTGTTTTTGTTTTTCACTGTGTCCCCACCGCCTAGCAAAGCTCTGACGTAATGTTGGCCCTCAGTAGTATTTTTTGATCAGGAATTAATAAATAAATAAAACAGTGTGCTATAACATCCTGAAAACACAGGCATTGTTCAAATATATATTCTCATCTTAAGAAAAATAAAATTTCCAACCACAGACAAGTTGCATCTTTTCTTTCTGGTATACAGGCCCATACGTGTATTGACCTATACGTGTGCCTGCATGCTGCGCCACTTCAGTCCTGTCTGACTCTCTTCAACTCCAGGGACTGTAGCCTGCCACGCTCCTCTAAGTATGGATTTTCCAGCAAGAATACTGGAGGGGGTTGCCGTGCCCTCCTCCAGGGGCTCTTCCCGGTGCAGGGGTCGAACCTGTGTCTCTCAGTTCTCCTGCACTGGCGGGTGGGGTCTTTACCACTAGTGCCACTGGGAAGCCCACAGACCTACATATTTATGTAAAAATCCAACTTTCACTCTGTGCTTGGTATGTCTTTTCGTTGCACTCTGCAGAGGGATCAAAGAGAAGTAGCCGCAGAAATATCAAATGTCATTTCCAGTTCGTAATAATGAGGGTTCCACTGAGATAACCATTCCAAAGAGGACCCCAAGAATGAGAGCAACCAAAGAGATAAATAATCTTGTTCCACTGACCACTGTTTAGCAACCGAGGGCACAGTAGCGAGTGTGGAGGAGCACAGTGGTACCCAAGGCTTTCCACATATGGTTAAGTATATGTTAACTTAGGTATATGCATTGTCAACCCATTTTTAAATGAAGAGTTAAAACTATATATTATGTGCATCATTGTGAGAGGGGGCTTTCTAGAAGAGAAGAACTTCTGTAATTAAAACACAGCACACTGAGAAGTTAGTAACAGAAAGGAGACCATTTTGTATGTTATTAATAAGAAAATGAATAAAATAATTTATAAGTACACAGTTAAAAAATAAAGGGTAGAAAACTACGTATTACTCTTTCCAATAGCGAAATGGCATTCATTTTAAACAATGTTCAAGTGTTTTAAAAATATTATTTGCAAATCTGTATAATGCCTTATGTTAGTAGACACAGATTGCTGTTTGTATGAGAGATTTTCATTTTTATGATGGTGACATGGAGGTAAAGATTCTGGCTTTATAAGGTACGAACAGTAAAGATAAGCATGAACACCCACGGAGGTACAAAGATTATATGGCATGTATGTATACACATTTTTTTCCTGCCAAAGTTTTCCATATTCAGACTTAGAAATTTGGAGATAACAAGATTTTTAGAATTTATTTTGTGATCTTGCTAGTCTGGAAGTGAAAGTCACTCAGTTGTGTCTGACTCTTTGCAGTCCCATGGACTGTAGCCCGCCAGGCTTCTCTGTCCATGGAATTCTCCCGGCCACAATACTGGAGTGGGTAGGCATTCCTTTCTCCAGGGGATATTCCCAACCCAGGAATGGAACGCAGGTCTCCCTCACTGCAGGTCTCCCTCACTGCAGGCGGATTCTTTACCAGCTGAGCTACCCAGGAAGCCCTGTCAGTCTTAGTACTATTTATAAAATATTATATTTGTACAATGGGTATTGTAACTATTCCAAAAGGAGAGCTTTAGCGATATAACCACTGTTGAATATTTTTATAACAAAATGATCTGATTATTTCTTGTTCTTTCAATCAACTGGTAACCCTTCAAGCACCCTTTCAGAGAAAGGTTGTATGCTCCTCAGCTGACCCTGAATGATTATAAATGAATTAGAAATCATCAAGTCTCTTATAAATTTTCTTGAAAGAAAATTCCATGTCTCCAGCACTTTGAAATGCATGCATCCTGTAAAGTATCCAATTATATTATATGAATACCTGGAAAAAAAAATCCAAAACTCCAGTCTGGTTACCCAGAGAATAAGCCGTTTCCATGGTAACTCCCTCTTGTACACATTCTGCTTGCTCCTGGAGGAAAAGCACTTCATTGACGTAGTGGTGCATCTTCTCGTTGGTCATGTTGACACAGAGCTATTGTGGGGAACAAGAAAACAGGCCACAAGGTGATTCGGCAGGCACGTGTTCCAGGACACCCTTCAGACGGGCCAAGTGCTGACTCGAGAGGCTCAGCACCCATTCGCGCATCCAGCCGGCCCTGAGAAGCCAAAGTGGAGCGCTTCACCGGATGCTGTGGACTTCATGGGGTCTGATTATGCGATGGAAAGTATGTTCAAACCAACAAGAAGTATAATTACAACATTAACTTACAAATGTGGGGTCTAAAATATACTTCAGTATTTAAAATATATATTTCCAAAATGAAATTATATTTGGGCCCTTGTCAACAAGTGAAGATAAAGGCTCCATTTTAATGAGAAACCAGAGAAAGGAGGAGCACAGGGTTAAAAACACAGGGTTAAAAATGATGGTCTGGGGCGACTGCCCTGGTTTCCACTAGCGTTTCTTGCACCTCTGCGCCACATTAAAAAATGGCTTCAGTAAATTTGATGATAAGTGAATGTCTGTAGATTGGATAAGCCTCTCTATTGCTTCAAGTACAAAATAAGACCTTTAAAAAAGAATTAACAAGAAAGAGGGAAAATTGCTATTAATATTTCCCTTATTCTCACTTGACTGCTTTGAAATAAAGAACTATCTTTAAAAAGTGTGTCTGTCTGAAAATCCCCTGGATTGCCCCAGCTCTGGCTGACTCCTGAAGCCAGCAGGTGGACCCTGGTCTGAGGACCCAGGGAGCTGAGCAGCCAGGGGCCTGGAGGGGCCAGTGGGCACTGGGGCCTGCTTCAGGGTATTCAGCTGTGGCCTCACGAGAGGGGCAGAGGGAGGGTCCCACGGCATACGCTCGTGGGCAGCTGCGTGCCCAGCCTCACCCTTGTTTGTAACTGATTAAACAAGGCTTTTTTCGAGCCCCTCACCAAAGAATTACAAATAAGAATGATGCCACACTGCTGCTGTCTTGGGAATCATTTTAAAATTGGAAAAACTTGAGAGAGAATTTGTCCAGACTTGGAACATCACCTCTTCCTTCTACCACTCCATCCGGGATCTCTGACATTTCTTGAATTTTCTTCTTTCTCTCTGATTTGGCCAGGAGATACCCAGAGCTTTTTCTCTCTTCCTCTTGATGACTACATCTCATGAGATATATGCAAAGCTGGAAGGGTTTTAAATTTAAAACTGTTTCCTAAATTAACTCACAACTTTGCAGATCAATTCTCTGAATATAAAGATATTAAAAATATAGTTGCTTTATTTGAGAACGTACCATATAGAACAAAGTTTCCACTCTTGGTTGTTAAGGCAAAAACATTTTGAATACAGATACAGATCCATAAATCTGCATGAGAGCCGGGAAAGGAAGGCACGGAATTCAGAATTTAAATATCATCTGAAACATATTTCTTTCCTGATACAATCCTGATACAATTGTGAAGTGAAAACCGCTCAGTCATGTCTGACTCTTTGCAACCCCATGGACTATACAGTCCATGGAAGTCTCCAGGCCAGAATACTGGAGGGGGTAGCTGTTCCCTTCTTCAGAAGATCTTCCCAACCCAGGGATCGAACCCAGGTCTCCTGCATTGCGGGTGGATTCTTTCCCATCTGAGTCACCAGCAAAGCCCAACAATACTGGAGTGGGGCGCCTATCCCTTCTCCAGCGGACCTTCCTGACCCAGGAAATCAAACCAGGGTCTCCTGCATTGCAGGCGGATTCCTTACCAGCTGAGCTCCCAGGGAAGCCCCGATTGTAGCTGATACAGTCTAGCGCATTCATCCCCCTGACTCGCCCCATCAAAACTAAGTGATATCAGTACATCGAGATCTATGTTTATTTTTTCCACATGGTATAAATCTCTGGGATGATTCAGGAAAGACAAATCTTTCTCTGTAAAACTATGCAGCACCTGTCCACAACAGTAGCTCCCTGTGAAAGGAATATATTTTCTTGTCACTGTCACTATGATCATAAACGAATAACAGAAATTTCTGAAAGTTGTTGATAGAGTAAAAACAGAAAAATTAAAAAATACTTCACTTTACTTAAAGAAATAATTATTTGAGGTGTTCCTCCAAACTAATAATGCAATAAACTCCTTTTGTCCTGAGATAATTTCTCTACCAAAGATTAATAAATGCTATAAAAGAAATTTCTTCAATTTGAAATGAAATGTTTATAGTAAATGTACAGAAAATAAATGGCTCCATTATGAAATGAAGCCATTGGAAAAGACTCACTTTGATTAGATGATATATACAATTGAAAATTTTTAAACTTTTTGACACTAAAATATGCATTGAATCATCTAAGACAACACAAATAGACCCTCCATCTCAGCAGTTTGATTTAGAAGTAGTTACAGAAAGTGTGCCTAAATGTTATATATTTGGGGAAATAGATCACCCAAGACTTCAATGGAGAAGCTGAGAAAAATAACATGATGTCCATTATTGCCTGAAAAAATAAAAAGAAGTCTGATAAAGGACTCTGAAATAATCCCAGCAATGGCTGGTTCTCTGCTGTAGAACTGACGTCCATATCCTTCCCCTATTGGAGAAGGAAATGGCAGCCCACTCCAGCGTTCTTGCCTGGAGAATCTCAGGGACAGAGGAGCCTAGTGGGCTGCTGTCTATGGGGTCGCACAGGGTCGGACACGACTGAAGCGACTTAGCAGTAGCAGCATCCTTCCCCTCATATTGAGATGCTCTAGTTAAAAAGACTTAGGTAGATGTAGATTTCTCAAACATTTAATGTAATAATTTTATATAAATTATATATATCTATAAATTATACAATATGATAGTTCTCTTATCGTTTTGCATTCAGAACAGACTTCAGCTCTGTTAAAAAAATTACTTTTGATGACAAGTGACTAAATTCTCTTGCTCCTGTTTATAGCTGACTACCTCTATATATACATCTGGCTACATGTTTGAACTGACTCAAATGCTTTTATAATAAAAACTAGACATTTTAATTGGATTTGCTTCCTAACATTTTACTGAATTGAATATGGATTTCAACAAACTGATCCACTGTTTAGAAAGGATGAAATACCAAATGAGAAGATGGAGAAAGCCAGCATCGTTAGAAAGAGCTGGAGAAGGGCTTTCAGTCTTTTTTCCCCTACCTTTTTTCCCCCCAGGAAGGAAAGTCTAAAATAATCTACCAAACTCTGGGTAACAGCAACAACAAAAAAGATTTGGCCTGTGCTTCTAAACAGAGGAAGCCAAATGAATGCTCTCCTGGTCAAAATGATTCATAAAACATACAGCTTTTGTCCTGAGTGTTACCGTTTTGAAGCTGCAGTGTTGGGTGGGACTCGGTGACAGGGGGTGATCCTTACAATATATTGGAACTTTTAATTGTACACTGTGTTCTTTGTATTCTGGGGAGAAAAAAAATTATTAAAATCCCAAGGAAAACTCCAGTTAGATATGTACTGCTGAATAGCCTGTGATTTCTGACTTGCAGCCTTTTTAACAGAATGTGGGCCTGGATTTCTAACAGCAGTGAGCGATGCATTTAAGGAAATCACAGTGAGCACATGGGATTAGAAGTAGACGTTTTTCAAACTCACTTTGAAGTCATGCATACAAACATTTTCAGGAGAACAGTTTTCCTTTCCTTTTTCTAAACTGTTCATCGCACTCATGGTTTCGGCAAAGGTTAAAATATAAGAGAAGCGCTAACAGCATGAACTTCAGAACCACGAGGACAGGCAGCTGGGGGGATGGCTGTGGACATACCGCCCTGAGGCAGGCCCCTTGCTGAAAAGAAAAAAAAAATGCATGCCACTAATGGCATCCAGTCCCATCACTTCATGGGAAATAGATGGGGAAACAGTGGAAACAGTGTCAGACTTTGTTTTTTGGGCTCCAAAATCACTGCAGATGGTGACTGCAGCCATGAAATTAAAAGACGCTTACACCTTGGAAGGAAAGTTATGACCAACCTAGATAGTATATTGAAAAGCAGAGACATTACTTTGCCAACTAAGATCCGTCTAGTCAAGGTTATGGTTTTTCCTGTGGCCATGTATGGATGTGAGAGTTGGACTGTGAAGAAGGCTGAGCACCGAAGAATTGATGCTTTTGACCTGTGGTGTTGGAGAAGACTCTTGAGAGTCCCTTGGCCTGCAAGGAGATCCAACCAGTCCATTCTGAAGGAGATCAGCCCTGGGATTTCTTTGGAAGGAATGATGCTAAAGCTGAAACTCCAGTACTTTGGCCACCTCATGTGAAGAGTTGACTCATTGGGAAAGACTCTGATGCTGGGAGGGACTGGGGGCAGGAGGAGAAGGGGATGACAGAGGATGAGATGGCTGGATGGCATCACGGACTCGATATCGTGAGTCTGAGTGAACTCCGGGAGTTGGTGATGGACAGGGAGGCCTGGCGTGCTGCGATTCATGGGGTCGCAAAGAGTCGGACACGACTGAGCGGCTTGAGAGTCCCTTGGACTGCAAGGAGATCCAACCAGTCCATTCTGAAGGAGATCAGCCCTGGGATTTCTTTGGAAGGAATGATGCTAAAGCTGAAACTCCAGTACTTTGGCCACCTCATGTGAAGAGTTGACTCATTGGGAAAGACTCTGATGCTGGGAGGGACTGGGGGCAGGAGGAGAAGGGGATGACAGAGGATGAGATGGCTGGATGGCATCACGGACTCGATATCGTGAGTCTGAGTGAACTCCGGGAGTTGGTGATGGACAGGGAGGCCTGGCGTGCTGCGATTCATGGGGTCGCAAAGAGTCGGACACGACTGAGCGGCTGCGCTGAACTGAACTGAACTGAATGGGACAGTGGCCAGAATCGGGACAAGAGCCTGCACGCTCTTGGATTGTCCTCCCTGAGCTGCCTGTTACGTGTGCATATGCACATGTGTGGCAAACACCGTCAGAGAAAGACGGAAAGAAAGATTTGCAAAGGCAAAGGAGCTTATGTATCTGGAAGCACAAATCTGCAGCAGTAATTGAGACTATCACTCACGTCAATGCAAAGCCGTCATTATTTTTATTTTTCAACTCTACCCATGGAACTGTGTTTGAGTTTCATTAAAATCCCCCCGTATTCCCTGGAGTAGAAGTTAATGTAGGTAAAAGGTGGGTTTTCATAAATGATAATGAACAATTATTAAGAACTGTTTAATTAGCATGCACCTTCTCTGATTAAAATACATGCTTTGTACATTAGGTGCCATTGTGGAGCGGTTTAATAATAGAAACCACGCACCCTTTGAAAACACTCTTTAGTAACAGGCCATTATTGCTTATCCAGATGGCCCATCATTTGTATTAATGACAAACTTAATTTCTTGAGTAAATTTTCACCAACTGTTCTCCCTTTATTTTTATTACTCAGTGAAATTTATCTGAAGCAAAAATATAATAAAGCATGACATATGCATCACGGAATTAAAGCGGAGATTAATTAAAGCTGACTCCAGCTGAAGGCAGAGCCCCAGGCGTTAGACAGGGATTCAAAATCCTACTGAACACTGGAATTAACCAGGCGCTTTTAAAAAAGGCTGATGTCTGGGTCTGACCCCATACCAATTAAATCAGAGTGGGGCCTGGCATTGATAGATTTTAGAAGTTTTCTGGGTGACTCGAACGCGGAGACAGATGATGGCATACACGATCCATTAACTGATTTCCACATCAATTCACACACACACACGTATGCATGACATATATCATACCATTATACCTTAAAGGCGGAGAAGGCAATGGCACCCACTCCAGTCCTCTTGCCTGGAAAATCCCATGGGCGGAGGAGCCTGGTAGGCTGCAGTCCATGGGGTCATGAAGAGTCGGACACGACTGAGCGACTTCCCTTTCACTTTTCACTTTCATGCATTGGAGAAGGAAACGGCAACCCACTTCAGTGTTCTTGTCTGGAGAATCCCACGGACAGGGAAGGCTGGTGGGCTGCTGTCTCTGGGGTCACAGAGAGTCGGACACAACTGAAGTGACTTAACAGCATACCTTAAAGGACATTTGTTTCTGTCCAAAGTGTCCTTTAGTGGGAGCGAGGCTCCAGAGGCAGGGGACACATGTCTCCGTACAGCTGATTCATTCTGCATGGCAGAACTAATAACCACAGTGGAGAGACTGATTGCTGTTGATGCTGTTTTAGTTTCTCAGAACCATTCATCTCTTTTGAGACCCTGCAGGCTGTAGCCCACCAGGCTCCCTTGTCCATGGGATTTCCCAGGCAAGGATACCGGGATGGATTGCCATTTCCTTCTCCAGGGGATCTTTCCTACCCAGGGTTCAAACCCACGTCTCCCTCATTGGCAGGCAGACTCTTTACTGCTGAGCCGCTAGGGAAGCTCAAAGAAAATATACCCCAAATTAAAATAAATTAAAACAACCACAGCAAAACAGAAAACACCAAAATGTCCTTTAGACATCTGCCTCGTGAGACATTTGGCCCATCCCATGTCAAAAGGTCCTTACTACTTGCGTGCGGGCTCAGTTGCTCAGTTGTGTCCGACTCTGCGACTCTATGGACTGTAGCCCACCAGGCTCCTCTTGTCCAGGGTTTATCCAGGCAAGAATGTTAGAGTGGGTTGCCATGCCCTCCTCCAGGGAAGCTTCCTGAACCAGGGTTTGAACCCGTGTCTCTTAAGTCTCCTGCACTGGCAGGCGGGTCCTTTACCATTAGCGCCTCCTGGGCGATCTTCTGGGAAGATTACTGTTTCTTTAAGAAACCAAACACCCCTTCCGTCTCTCTGGATTCTCACTGAGATTTCAAATCAAACTCTGTGTCATAGGTTTTAAGCTAATACAGCTGGCAGTTACTTCACAGGCATGGAGACATTATTTTTATACAGATAACAAAAACTTTCTCTTCCTACTGTATTTCTTTTAGGGATTCTGTCATTCAATGCAATAGGGGTTCAAAAATTAAATTCAAGGGAGGTGGGAGGGGGGTTCAGGGTGGGGAACACGTGTACACTCGTGGCGGATTCATGGTGATGTATGGCAAAACCAATACTGTAAAGTAAAAGATAAAATAAAATAAAAATGAAAAATAAACTCAACGATTCAGTGAGCTTACGCCATGCCTGTGATCTCCTTCAGTGTGAATCGCCGGTATTTAGGGGTTTGTCGACAATAAGCGTCTTGGCTAATTTTCTTGCCATATTCTCTGCATCGCAATCTGCTAATGTCCGATTGAAACACACAAACACGACTGGAATAAAGGTCTTTTTCAAAGAGTTCTCCTTATCCAGGATTAATCACAAAGCTAGAGATACAGGCCACAAAGGAGGCAGAGCACCGAAGAACTGAGGTTTTAGAACTGTGGTGTTGGAGAAGACTCTTGAGAGTCCCTTGGACTGCAGGGAGATCCAACCAGTTCACCCTAAAGGAGATCAGTCCTGAATATTCATTGGAAGGACTGATGCTGAAGCTGAAGCTCCAATACTTCGGCCACCTGGTGTGAGGAATTGACTCACTGGAAAAGACCTTGATCCTGGGAAAGATTGAGGGCAGGAGGAGAAGGGGACGACAGAGGATGAGATGGTTGGATGGTATCACCGATTCAATGCACATGAGTTTGATCAAACTCCAGAAGATGGTGAAGGACAGGGAAGGCTGGTGGCTGTGGTTCATGAGGTCACAAAGAATCAGACATGACTGAGCGGCTGGACAATGACAGAGAGATACTGAAAACATCACAGACTCCAGAGCACTGGCTAAGGTGCCAGAGGAAGAAAGAGAATGGCGCAAAAGTGCCACCTTTGGGACCCAGTGGATTTGCGTGTGAATTCCCATGCAGCCCCAGCAAGGCTTCTAGGTGCCCCTCAGCTTTCTGCGAAGGTGCTGCAAGAGCTCGTGATCATAAAGGAAGAACATCTGAGTGACGGGAGCGACTCCAGAAATTGTAGCCACTATTGATTGCTGGCAGAAGGCCGAACGGAGCCAGGCACGCAGTCAGCACTCCTGGGGCTCTGCATCTGCAGACTCATTATTGCAAAGCTGGGCTTCTTCCTGGTCAGTTGCCATCAAAGGAACTCAACTGACTCTTATCCAAAGTGACCTGATACATGTTTTCAAATACATTAATTCTTCTATTACATTTTGGAACACCTCCTTTTAATCACCCTGGGGCAGGCACACCGCAGAGATACTCTGAGTTTAGTTCCAGACCACAGCAGGAACACGAATGTGGCAATAAAGCCAAGCTCATGCATCTTTTGCTTCCCCAGAACCAGACATCTTGGTGAATGCAGGGGATTCACCGAGAAACGTTACACATACACTACACTGCAGGCTACTAGGTGTGCAACAGCATTGTGTCTAAAGAAATGTACACACTTAAAAACTACTTTACTGCTAAAAATACGACGAACAGCGTCTGGGCCTTCAGCAAGTCTCAGCAGTAGTATTAATGCTCACCGATCACAGACCGTCGTAGCAAATATAACAATAACAAGCATGGCACGTGAGAATTACTGAAACATGACAGAAAGACATGAACTGGGAGGATGCTGTTGGAAAAAGGGCACCAGTAAAGCGTGCTTGAGGAAGGGTTGTCCCAGAACTTTAATTTGTAAACAACGCAATGTCCGTGAAGCCGAATGAAACAAAGTGCAATAAAAGGCCTGCCTTCACCCTACAGGGAAGAAGGCGCATCTGCACTCGCCAACTCACTTATCTATATTAAACAGTGGATTTGCTGAGAAACTTCACTGTGAAAAAAACAATGGCATATAAAATTTATTAAAAGTTTATTGCCTCTATATTTAATAGAATAAATAATATAAATAAATAATATTGTATCATAAGAGAAATACAAAAAAATACAAAGAAGGTAGCAATTAAAGCTTAGGAAATGTATTACACGATAACAATGAATCTTTAACTTTCAAACAACCTTTGAAACGTTCTGAAATCAGATGTTCCTGTGTGTGCTTCCATGAGTTGCTTAAATTGTCTGAACCTTAGTTTCCTTAGCTCTAAAATGGTGATGTTGTTTGAGCCAAAAAGTTTTGAGGGGAAAAAAATTCATTAAATGTGCACTGTCCATGCTCAAAATTGCTTTCTTCTGCTTCATTTTTTTTGTCCCCCCCAAAAAAATGTTTTCAAAACTGTTAACCTGAAGACGTCTAACCACACTATTTTTAAACATAGACTACAATATTATTATAAGAAGTACATTAAAATAGCATGTCATTAATTAATCTGCTTATTGCTCAACAGGAACCTGAATAGAACTATACTAGGGTTCTGCTATATAAAAAAATTAATTTCCTCATTCTATTTTTTCTTATATTGTGTTATCAACAGTGTGGTGAGTTCCTGAAAAGAGTCCAGAAAATTAGATTCCAGAAAATTAGAGAGAGAAAATGTTCTCAGAGCTAGGCATTTGATGAATGCATGATTTGGGAATTTAAATATGAAACAAGGTTGGGGTTATTTCTTATATTCGTAGATCAATTCATTGAGCTGAAAATAGATTATATTGATACCTAATACCTGATACATGTGATACCTAATACCTGATACATGTGATACCTAATACCTGATACATGTGCTATGATTAAATACCACAATGAGGTATCACCCCCCCAAGCAGTCAGAATGGCCATAATTAAAAAATCTACAAATGCTGGAGAAGATGTGGAGGAAAAGGCGCCCTAAAATAGGTTAGAAGCAAGGACCTACTGTACAGCATTGGGAATCACACTCAATTTCTTGTAATAGAATAATGGGAAAAGAATCTGAAAGGGCATCTATACACATACCTAACTAAATCACTTGGCTGTACACCTGAAGTCAACAAAACACTGCGTAAATTAACTATACTTCAATCAACAAAATCAAAGGAACACCACACGGGACTTGCCACACCAGGGGTGCAAACAGAAGCCTTCCCTCACTACGGTTTTCCTAGTTCTTCTCCCAAGACACCCACTTAGCGTTAGTCCTTCTCACATTTGTGCCCTTCCTACCTCGCTGTAATGAGCGTGCCTTTCCTAGTGCCTAATGCAGAGTCTGAAACTTGGTTCACATACATAAAACATTTGTTGAATGAAGGAACCACAGAGTTCAGTTCAGTTCAGTCACTCAGTCGTGTCTGACTCTTTGCGACCCCATGAATCGCAGCATGCCAGCCCTCCCTGTTCATCACCATCTCCCAGACTTCACTCAGACTCACGTCCATAGAGTCCGTGATGCCATCCAGCCATCTCATCCTTGGTCGTCCTCTTCTCCTCCTTCCTCCAATCCCTCCCACCATCAGAGTCTTTTCCAATGAGTCAACTCTTCGCATGAGGTAACCAAAGTACTGGAGTTTCAGCTTTAGTATCATTCCTTCCAAAGAAATCCCAGGGTTAATCTCCTTCAGAAGGGACTGGTTGGATCTCCTTGCAGTCCAAGGGACTCTCAAGAGTCTTCTCCAACATCACAGTTCAAAAGCATCAATTCTTCACTGCTCAACCTTCTTCACAGTCCAATTCTCACATCCATACATGACCACAGGAAAAACCATAGCCTTGACTAGACGGACCTTAGTTGGCAAAGTAATGTCTTTGCTTTTGAATATATTATCTAGGTTGGTCATAACTTTTCTTCCAAAGATTAAGCGTCTTTTAATTTCATGGCTGCAGTCATCATCTGCAGTGATTTTGGAGCCCCCCCAAAAAAGTCTGACACTGTTTCCACTGTTTCTCCATCTATTTCCCATGAAGTGATGGGACCAGATGCCATGATCTTCGTTTTCTGAATGTTGAGCTTTAAGCCAACTTTTTCACTCTCCTCTTTCACTTTCATCAAGAGGCTTTTTGGTTCCTCTTCACTTTCTGCCTTAAGGGTGGTATCATCTGCATATCTGAGGTTATTGATATTTCTCCCGGCAATCCTAATTCCAGCTTGTGTTTCTTCTAGTCCAGCGGTTCTCATGATGTACTCTGCATATAAGTTAAATAAGCAGGGTGACAGTATACAGCCTTGACGTACTCCTTTTTCTATCTGGAACCAGTCTGTGGTTCCATGTCCAGTTCTAACTGTTGCTTCCTGACCTGCATACAGATTTCTCAAGAGGCAGGTTAGGTGGTCTGGTATTCCCATCTCTTGAAGAATTTTCCACAGTTTATTGTGATCCACACAGTCAAAGGCTTTGGCATAGTCAATACAGCAGAAATAGAT
>SJYG01000105.1:3249174-3281221 GCA_006410535.1 Litocranius walleri | reverse complement strand
GTGTATTCTTGCCACCTCTTCTTAATATCTTCTGCTTCTGTTAGGTCCAGACCATTTCTGTCTTTATCAAGCCCATCTTTGCATGAAATGTTCCCTTGGTATCTCTAATTTTCTTGAAGAGATCTCTAGTCTTTCCCATTCTGTTCAGTTCTGTTCTGTTCTATTTTTTTGCACTGACTGCTGAAGAAGGCTTTCTTATCTCTTCTTGTTATTCTTTGGAACTCTGCATTCAGATGCTTATATCTTTCCTTTTCTCCTTTGCTTTTCACCTCTCTTCTTTTCACAGCTATTTATAAGGCCTCCCCAGACAGCCATTTTGCTTTTTTGCATTTCTTTTCCATGGGGATGGTCTTGATATGGTCTTGTGACATCTCCTGTACAATGTCACTATCCTCATTCCATAGTTCATCAGGCACTCTATCTATCAGATCTAGGCCCTTAAATCTATTTCTCACTTCCACTGACAGAATGTGGTCCACTGGAGATGGGAATGGCAAGCCACTTCAGTATTCTTGCCTTGAGAACCCCATGAACAGTATGAAAAGGCAAAATGATAGGATACCAAAAGAGGAACTCCCCAGGTCATTAGGTGCCCAATATGCTACTGGAGATCAGTGGAGAAATAACTCCAGAAAGAATGAAGGGCTGGAGCCAAAGCAAAAACAATACCCAGTTGTGGATGTGACTGGTGATAGAAGCAAGATCCGATGCTGTAAAGGCAATACTGCATAGGAACCTGGAATGTCAGGTCCATGAATCAAGGCAAATTGGAAGTGGTCAAACAGGAGATAGCAAGGGTGAACATCGACATTCTAGGAATCAGTGAACTAAAATGGACTGGAATGGGTGACTTTAACTCAGATGGCCATTATATCTACTACTGTGGGCAGGAATCCCTCAGAATAATGGAATAGCCATCATGGTCAACAAAAGAGTCCAAAATACAGTACTTGGACGCAGTCTCAAAAATGACAGAATTATCTCTGTTCATCTCCAAGGCAAACCATTCAATATCACAGTTATCCAAGTCTATGCCCCAATCAGTAATGCTGGTTGAACAGTTTTATGAAGACCTACAAGACCTTTTAGAACTAACACCCACTGGAATGCAAAAGTAGGAAGTCAAGAAACACCTGAAGTAACAGGCAAATTTGGCCTTGGAATGTGGAATGAAGCAGGGCAAAGCCTAACAGAGTTTTGCCAAGAAAATGCACTGGTCATAGCAAACACCCTCTTCCAACAACACAAGAGAAGACTCTACACATGGACATCACCAGATGGTCAACACCGAAATCAGATTGATTATATTCTCTGCAGCCAAAGATGGAGAAGCTCTATACAATCAACAAAAACAAGACCAGGAGCTGACTGTGGCTCAGATCATGAACTCCTTATTACCAAATTCAGACTCAAATTGAAGAAAGTAGGGAAAACCGCTAGACCATTCAGGTATGACCTAAATCAAATCCCTTATGATTATACAGTGGAACCAGAGAGTACTCTGATGCAAATGAACCAGAAAAAATGGACCCTTCCAGGTTCTGAGAAAACACTTTCTTACAGAGCAGAGACCACAGCACTCCCAGTTTTCCCATCTGTAAAATGGATTTATGTACATCAAGAGCAAGTGGCTTGAGTTCAACTGATGGGTTCAATTGATGGCTGTTAATATATCCTCTGGGCTTCCCTGGTGGCTCAGATAGTAAAGAGTCTGCCTGCGAAGCGGGAGACCGAGGTCCACTCCCTGGGATGGGCAGATTCCCTGGAAAAGGGAACGGCAACCCACTCCAGTGTTCTTCCCTGTAGAATCCCATGGACAGAGGAGCCTGGTGGGCCACGGTCCGTGAGCTGGCAAAGAGTTGGGCAGGACCGAGCGACTAACACTTCCACTTGCTTTCCATATGTCCCCTGATTTCTCTCTGTATCGTATCTAGGATAGTGATTTCACAACTAGGGACTGCATGAGGTGTTTTCAAGGTTGAGGTTGACAAACTATATAATCTTATTTCATAGAACTTTAGAAGTCCAGGCATTTGGCTTTTTCCAAACCTTTGAACATTTAGCCCAAACCTGAGTTATTGTTCACCAGGACTTTCCAAGAAATCTCACTCTTTAGAAAAGATTTTATACACAGGGAAATGTTTCAATCCTTGAAGACTCTTCTGAAATCAACTTAGAGGAAGCCTTACTTGATGACTGGTCAGTTGTCATTATCTTTTCTTCTACAACAGAAGCTTTTACTTTGAACAGCTGTGTTGTCTTTCCAAACTCTCTGTATTCTTATAGCAAACTGCTGATAAGCAGTTTTACAGACTCCATGGCTTTAAGTTTCATTTCACGTGGCTGCATGCTATGCACCTAGTGGGAAATGGGGGGAAATTATTGAATGTTGAATCATTAGCTTCCACTACTTTTTCTTTATGACTTTGGTGAAGATCTGTAGCCTGCAGAGTTTGCCAACAGCAACTGTTGGAGAACACATTCTAGCATTTATTAAAATAATATTTATATAATCTTAGAGTTTTCTCATTTATTCTAGATGGTACAGGCATACCGTATTTTATTGTGCTTCGCAGACACTGCCTTTTTTACGAATTGAAACTCTCGAGTTACCTTGGGTCAAGGAACTCCACCAGCATCAGCTTTTCAACAGCAGTTGCTGAACTCATGCCTCTGTGTCACACTTTGGTAATTCTTGCAATATTTCAAACTTTTTAGTATTATTATTATTATATTTGTTATGGTGACTTGTGATCTTTGGTGTTTCCACAAAGACTTGCTGAAGGCTCAGATGATGGTCTTTTAAGGAACGAAGCCTTTATTAATAGGGCGCAGACATTGGTGCTGTTGTTTTTTTTTTTAGATTTAAGCTATAGCACACTTAATAGATACAGTGTAGTACAAACATTACTTTCATATGCACTGTGAAACCAAAGGAAATGCACGTGACTAGCTTTGGCAGTGTTTGCTTTTCGCTGTGGTCTGGAGCTGAGTCAGCAGTGTCTCACAGGGGCACCTGTACACTATGGGCGACCTCCACATACTCAGCGATGGAAAGAAGAGCCCAATAAACCTCATCTGCAACCAACCGACTGCAACAGTTACAACAACTGCCACCTCACGGCCAACTCTGCCTTATCCACTTCCTTGTCCATTACCCTCAAAATTAGACTCACTGAAGCAATTCTCAGACGTTGTGTCATTTAACTGCAAATATGAGTGTAATTCTCTAAGCTACAATGTGTTTTAAAAAGTACCTTCACAGTATCTATATCACATATAATTTCTATCAAGGATAATTTTTTAATTTTGTCAAATATCCAGATTTCACATTACACTGATTAACTCATAATTTTTGTACTTAAGCAAATCAGGACCCACATAAGTGCCTATATACGTGACTGATTTATACGTCTCTTAGAGCTCCTTCGATCTGTCAGTCACCTTCTTATTTCACGTGTTCATTCTTGCATTTTATATGTTGAAGAAATCAGGTCATTCGTCTTGCACTGTTTCTCACAGTTTAGGGCGAACTCTTGTGGTTTAGTTTATCATTCTGTCATCACTGTTTTTTTAATTTTTTTTTTTGATGAGGACCATCTTTAAGGTCTTTATTGAATTTGCTACAAATATTGCTTCTGTCTTATATTTGAAATTTGTGGCCGTGAGGCATGTGGGATCTCAGTTCTCGGACGAGGAATCGAACTCACAACCCTGCAATGGAAGGTGGAGTCTAGGGAAGCCCGTCCTTGGTCCCCAGTTTCTGTTAGTAGTTACATCGATGCCCTTCACTATGCTCAGGACTTATTCTTTCCTCCTTCTGTCCTTCTTGCTTCCCATCCTCCCTTCCTTGGGCAGACACTTGCCAAGCATCTGGAATACTGCCACCCTTCTCTGTAAGCCAGCTGTGAGCGGTCCTCACCGCAGAGATGCCTACATCCATTACTTGTCAGGAGCGGTAGTGCTGACTTGCTCTAATTCTGTCATTCATTCTTCATTTATTTGTAGTGAGATCGCACCAAGTTATACTTACAAAGTAGCTTGGGGAGAATCGGATCTTCGTAGTATCAAGGCTTTCTAATAATGCAGGCGGTCTTTTCATTTTTCACCTGTAATTATGCACCTTCCAGGGGCATTTCAGCTCTGCCTTAGGCCAGCTGCTAACTTTGATGATGAACGTTTCCTTCTTCTCCTGTCTTCTGGTGAACGGCCTTAAGAACACACGAAAGTCCTCTGTTTGGCGCGCTGATGCACAACGCGCCACTGTGTCAGGCTCTGTCGCTGTCTGCAGCCATGTTTCCGTTCGTCCTTTTCAGCTGTCTAAATAGTAATAATCTCTGGACCCGAAAAATATTTTTGCCTCTCCCTGTCACATCGTGCCTTAAATTGCCTTCGCTTTTCTAACGTCAGTGGCACCACGGGGTCTAAGGGCACGAGCATTTCCTATTAGCTGAAACAAACTCTCAGGGAAAGCAGCACAAGCTTGCAGCTACTCTTTGGAAGCTTCTTGAGCTTACTGAGGCTGGCAGTCCTGATTTTTGGAGCACTTCTTAGAATCTTCTCAAACTGTCCCTGTCCTAAATATATGTCAAGTTTCTTACGGAAAATGCTTATGGATGAACACTTGTCAAGAAACATATGAATATATGTTTTCCTATGCCTGAGCAAGAAGAACCACTAGCAAATTTACTAAAGATTTTTTCTTATGAGCGTGCTCTTTAAATTTTAATTGAAACATATCTGCTAGTGACCGATCACTCAGTCGTGTCCGACTCTTGGTGACCTCACTGACTGCAGCCCACCAGGCTCTCTATCCATGGGATTCTCCAGGCAAGAATACTGGAGTGGGTTGTCATTCTCTCCTCCAGGGGATCTTCCCAACCCAGGGATTCTTTACCGCCTGAGCCACCAGGAGAGCAAGATTTTTTCTTATGAGTTTCCTCTTTAAATTTCAGTTGAAACACATCTGCTAAGCTTGTTTCACATGCATAAAGTGGCATCACACCTGACTGCAGCTCTGTGGGGGCTGACATTCTAATGAGAAGCCCATAGGTCAATAAACTCAAAACAGAGTAGAACAGATACTTATAAAAGCATTAAGATCCTTCTGGGTTTGGTTCTGAATATAATATTGATCTGGTAAACATTCTGCTGCAAGTTTCCAGTGGAATAAGACATGCGGAAGTTCACCATTCTATCAGCAACTTCAGAGTCTAAAATGCATCATTCAAACCAATGGCCTTTAAAACACCTCACAGGCAAATTCAGGGATCTGCTAAATCCACCGTAAACTGAGATATGATTCCTCACAAAGAAAATAATTTTATTTTTCAAAATGCCTCCTGGGTACTATTGTGTCCCAGTAATTAAGCAAGCCAGCTAAAACGGCATGGCCAAACTACCCAGCAAACTAAAAGCATGTCTTTCAAAATATTTATTGTTTTCTTAATTTAATAAAAAAAAACCTTGGTCCTGAGCTTTTACCCTTAAGTATCTAAAGCTTTTGGTATTTGGTTTTTTCAGATTAACAAAAAGCACCACTCTTTGTTATATAAAAATCTCAGACCACCTATATGTTGTTAAATATATAATTAAAATATTTAACTTAAGGAAAGAATGATAAGGGACGCACGTAACTGTAGTAAAGATGTTAGTTTTCATGAAAAGATAATATGAATGTTTTGTACATGTCCGCTGCTAGCACAGGCCTAATAGGTGTCCAGGCGTGGGTGCAGAGTGGAGCCTGTGAGCCTAGCCCCTGTGGACACTGCCCGCCTGTGATTTTTGCGTGTCACTAACCAGGAGACTGGAAAAGGTCAGTTTTCATTCCAATCCCAAAGAAAGGCAATGCCAAAGAATGCTCAAACTACCACACAGTTGCACTCATCTCACATGCTAGTAAAGTAATGCTCAAAATTCTCCAAGCCAGGCTTCAGCAATACGTGAACCGTGAACTCCCTGATGTTTAAGCTGGTTTTAGAAAAGGCAGAGGAACCAGAGATCAAATTGCCAACATCCGCTGGACCATGGAAAAAGCAAGAGAGTTCCAGAAAAACATCTATTTCTGCTTTATTGACTATGCCAAAGCCTTTGACTGTATGGATCACGATAAACTGTGGAAAATTCTGAAAGAGATAGGAATACCAGACCGCCTGACCTGCCTCTTGAGAAGTGTGTATGCAGGTCAGGAAGCAACAGTTAGAACTGGACATGGAACAATAGACTGGTTCCAAATAGGAAAAGGAGTACGTCACCCTGCTTATTTAACTTCTATGCAGAGTACATCATGAGAAACGCTGGACTAGAAGAAACACAAGCTGGAATCAAGATTGCCAGGAGAAGTATCAATAACCTCAGATATGCAGATGACACCACCCTTATGGCAGAAACTGAAGAGGAGCTAAAAAGCCTCTTGATGAAAGTGAAAGAAGAGAGCAAAAAAGTTGGCTTAAAGCTCAACATTCAGAAAACAAAGATCATGGCATCTTGTCCCATCACTTCATGGGAAATAGATGGGGCAACAGTGGAAACAGTGTCAGACTTTATTTTGGGGAGCTCCAAAATCACTGCAGATGGTGACCACAGCCATGATATTGAAAGACGCTTAATCCTTGGAAGAAAAGTTATGACCAACCTAGATAGCATATTCAAAAGTAGAGACATTACTTTGCTGACTAATGTCCGTCTAGTCAAGGCTATGGTTTTTCCTGTGGTCATGTATGGATGTGAGAGTTGGAGTGTGAAGAAGGCTGAGCGCCGAAGAATTGATGCTTTTGAACTGTGGTGTTGGAGAAGACTCTTGAGAGTCCCTTGGACTGCAAGGAGATCCAGCCAGTCCATTCTGAAGGAGATCAGCCCTGGGTGTTCTTTGGAAGGAATGATGCGAAAGCTGAAACTCCAGTACTTTGGTTACCTCATGCGAAGAGTTGACTCATTGGAAAAGACTCTGATGCTGGGAGGGACTGGGGGCAGGAGGAGACGGGGACGACCGAGGATGAGATGGCTGGATGGCATCACTGACTCGATGGACGTGAGTCTGAGTGAACTCTGGGAGTTGGTGATGGACAGGGAGGGCTGGCGTGCTGCGATTCATGGGGTCGCAAAGACTGAGCGACTGAACTGAACTGAACTGAACCAGGAGATGCAGAAACTGTGAGTCTCCTTAGACACCAGAAATCTGTTTTTTTCTAAGACAAAAATGTAAGGAATCAATATGACTGGCATCAGCATTCAAACATGGGGGCTGAGCTGCACTGGCAGAATCGGCTGCAGGCCTGTGTCTCGCGTGGGACAGCCCGCTGCCGGCTCCTCACTGCCTTCTTCCTTACGGGCATCACTGCTCTTAATAATGAGCAGTAAATAAACCGAACCACGAAGTCCTCCCTTTTGCATAAATCCATGGACACAGAAGCACAAAGTGAGAAGCAATCTCTGGTCTCCCTGGGATTGTTTCAGAGGAGAACTTGGGTAGAGTTTTGCAGAGAAATGATTCATGACGACTCACTCTGGATTAAGTGAGCCAGCATGATTAGGACCTAGTCACAGGGCTTTGCTCCCCGTTTTTAGGGGGATAAAGGCCGAATTGGAAAAGGTTTTGGGTGTTCCCACTCACAGAGGTGACTGCAGCTACCCGCCATTTCTCACACATGTGCAGAGAGCTGGAAAATGACCCTAGAACCTCCATCACAGGCAGCTTGTGTATACTCACAGCTCTGTGGGTCTGTTGCCATCTTGACATTACAGAGAAGGAAACCAGAGCTCATCACAGGTTCCACATCTTGGCCAAGACAGTTCTGCTCGTGAAAGTCGCAGAACTGGGTTTCATCCTGATGCTACTTAATTTCTTATCCGGTGTCACTAACCACCCTAGGCATTGCATACTTGAAATTTTTCATGTAAAATAATACAGCGTGGCTTTTCCTTTTTCCACCTGTACCTTTTACAGGTTTGCTTTTACTTCTCTGCTGAGGCAAAGTTTATTTCTATTCTTAACATTTAATTTTTACTTACACTTAATTCAATTAGAGTATCTGCACTATACTGATAGTGTGCCTGAAGAACTGAGTGCCTTTCAAGTCCCCTCAACTGTAAATGGATTAAAAACAATCCATGCCTCTTTAACCTCCTTTTATGAGTTGGCCATTAGTCATAAGTATGCATGTGGCGTAAAGCTGAATCTACAAATACGAACATTGAGCATGAAAGAGTATGTCCATTCCAATTTCTGGCCAGCGGTTTCTGAAGACCTTCACCTTCATTTCAGAGATGCCAACACTGTGTCTGCCTCAGCTGAAATGACATTTCCATAAATACTGCTCTGGTCTTCATCTAATACTATCTTTTAAAACAAGCGCCTCTGTTTAAAACTAAATGATTAGGCCAGTTTACAAGGTCATATAAAAATGATGACTACGTCAACCAACCAGGGACATTAATTTAAAACAGGGTGGCTAAGTACTTCTTTAAATTAGATGTGTGCAAGAAATCACGAGGACAGTCTCTAATGAATTCACAAGAGGTAACTATTAGTTGGAAAAACCATTCCAGTTAATAAAATTTCAAAAGATATCTACTTACTTGTTCAAATTCATTCTTTTGAAATTCTTCAAATCCGAAGATGTCCAGAATCCCAATGCCCCACGTCTGTGAGCTGAAATGGAAGAGAACACAGTTGAACAGGCACCCTTAACCCTGCCCACGGCCACTCAAGGTTGGAGAAACCCAGTCACTGAGCACGTCGTCAATAATCTGAAGTAAAAATATGCAAACGGTGATCTTAACCTGGTGAAAAACTGAAAATTAGGAGGGAAGAGTGTTCTTTGAATGCTTCGATTCAAACACAGACTCATTAAAAAAAATGTGTTTGATACCTAAGTACAAACTGCAACAACAAACGGATGGTTTAACATTTGCTTCTCTGAAACACTTTGTCCTCTCCTTCGACCAGACTTGCTTCCTCTGAAGGACTTCGCAGCTACCTGCTGAGCGGGTCTCCTCAGCTAAAACTTGTACCTTGCCAGGCTGCCCCAGCCGCACGCCAAGCAATTTCTCCATCACACGTAAGTACAATACGAGCCAACCTCATTAAGCCGCGCGCATGTTCTTTCACAGGTTAAACTGAGCCACCCCAAAAATCATGCTGTTCCTCAAAGTGTCACCTGGAGAATCCCATGGACGGAGAAGCCTAGTAGGTCACAGTCCACGGGGTCGCAGAGTCGGACACGACTGAGCGGCTTCACCTCACCTCACCTCTGTGAAGATCGTGAAATGCAGGTGCAAAATGGACAGGGGTCCAAGCAATGACTTCATTCTCCTGCGTAAAGGATCATCCGCAGAACTCGCTCGTCTGGGATGGTCAAGGCGCAGCCGCTGCCGCCTCGCTCTATCAGCCCGTGTCCAGTCCTGCATCCTCTTTCAACCGGCCCGCCTCTTTCCACGCCACGCACGGAGTGAGTGAGGACAGGAGGGGGACCTTGCTTGACCCGGCGACACCGACAACCTGCATTCGGGGGGGGCCTGTGGGGGCAGCGCAGGGTGGCGTGGGGGGGCCCTGAGGAGCTTCTTGCAAAGCAAGGCCTGGACGCTTCTGCACACTGGAGAGCCCACCCCTCCCGTCAGTGTCGCGCGCGCATCTGCAGGGGGCTGCGGTCCGCACTTTCCGCCAGTGGGAGTGGCGGTCCCCCGCCACAGCCGCGCTCCCTGTCTCAGCGCCAGTCTCCCTGTCGGTGCACAGCGGGTGGGTTTTGCTTTTGTTTGCTTGGCCACGCCGCGTGGCTTGCGGGATCCGCTATCCTGTCTCTATTTACTGCCCATAGTACAAATATGAGCTTCCGAAGTAGGAAGCCCGGATACAAGCATCGTGTGGCAAAGACTGTGAGTCAATTAAGGAAGCAGAGAGCCATTCACGGGAGGTCTCTAGGTAAAGGATTCAGTATTTTAGAAGAGAAAAAAAAAAAGTCTTTCCCTCTGTGTCCAAATAAACTCTACATGGTTTAGAGAGTCAGATGCTAGAACAGGAAGTTATAAACACATACAGGAAAAACAAATGTAACCATTTTTTCCCCCTTGCTTTCACTCCTGCGAAAGGTCAAAGGAAAACATTCGAAAGTATGATTACGCAAATACTAAATTCTGCTGGGGGATAAATAGTGTAAATGCTATTAAATTCTGTGAGGGGTCACTACTGTTTTAAAATGCACCATCTCTCATGTTCATAGATCTTCTGCACCATCTTTTGCCCGCCCCGCCTCTCTCCACCATCTTTACACTGTGGACAGAGGGGCGTCGGGGGTGGAGCTCGCTCAGTGGGGACCGTGGTGCTGAGGTTCAGGCTGACCCGTCGCTTTGCTGTGTGTGTGTGTGTGTTTTCCATGTAACGAGCTGCATCGTTTCTCCTGTAGGAGGCTAGTGATGAAGCTTGTCAAGTTTTGGAGTTACTCCCATCTTCACAAGGATCCTGATTCAAACACTTTTTAGTTGGATAACTTTGGCAAAGTCATTAATACTTAAATTTTCTGAGCTGCAGTTTCATCGTCTGTAAATCTAAGCTAACAAACCATATTTATCCAGCTAGACATCTCCTATGTAAGAAGTGAGTAAAGAAAGTTCTAGAGCAATAGCTAGCACACAGTGTGTCTCCAGTCACTGGAAGCTGCTTTAAGAAAAAGCTGTTCAAACATGCTCTAGAAGAGGGTGGCTAAGAGAAGAAATATAAATGCCAAATCAGCAAAGTGAAATGTCAATCTCATGAAAACTGCAAAAGAAAAAAAGTTCTGAAAAATTATGATGAGAAAGATATTCCCGAACACTTTTGTTGGTGGCTGAAACTGGCAGGGCCTTCTTAAAAAATGACTTCCTTACGTGGCATAAAGCTTTGGCGTGTTCGTACCATTTGAACCAGGACTTCCACAAGCGAGAACCAATACTAAGACAATGACCTGCAACGCAATCAAAGACAGGCTGACGCCCAGGCAGACAGCAAGACGGAGTGACGGACATCTGACTCTAACGGCACAGTTAATAAACAGCGTGCATCCTAGGAGGGGTTTAGTGAAACTGTCAAGTTAATAGAAATCAATACATAAATTCTATACAAATAAGCCCTATTATATATCTTGAAGACCTAGAAGGAAGTGCAGTCCATCTGAGAAGAGGACCTGGAAATGTCTTCAGTGGTAGACCTAGAGGTGACGTCTTAATGTTCACAATGTTCTATGTGTGTGAGTGTGCCCAGCCACCCAGTCGTGTCCGACTCTTGAGACCCCGTAGACAGCAGCCCACCGGGCTCCTCTGTCCATGGGATCTTTCAGGCAAGAACACTGGAGTGGGTTGCCATTTCCTCCTCCAGGGGGACCTTCCCGGCCCAGGGATGGAGCCCTCAGCCCCTGCAGTGTCTCCTGCTCTGCAGGTGTTGCTGCGGAGCCAGCAGGCTATTACAATTCTGCCACTAGCCGTTGCTGCAAAGACGTGTGATTGAATGCAGAGTGGTCGCCTGCTGGGCTGGTGGAGGAAGGGTAACTGTGACCTTCAGGGCAATGGAGTCCAGCAGAGACGGTGCAGACAAGGGTCTGGTTTTCCAGGCATGGGAGGTGCCGCAGGGACCCTGGGAGTCAGGGATGAGCAGGGGTGCTTCCTGACAGCCAGGTGCTGGCCCAGAGCACGGCTGGTCGCTGCCACCCTGCACCAGGACCACGCCATCCGGCTCTCAGATTCGGCTCCCCAGACCGGCTCCTGGCTGCCTGCGCAGCGGGGCTCCGAATGTAGACGGAAGTCAGGAGAAAGGAGGACAGCCACGAGCGGCCAGATCTCACACGCACTCTCTCCCCTTCTTTGACACAGGGGCTTTGTGCGGACAGAGGACACCGAGGCGGTCCAGCTGCACGTGCGTGAGCACGCCGCTGATCCTGGTTCTGATTAGGGAAAGTAAATTATTAATTAGTAACGTAGACTAGCATGCACTTGGTTGAAAGAACACTCCTTTCATTTATTCACATTGCATACGTACCAAATTCCAAACTACATTTGGTTACCAGGTAAAATGTTTAAAAAAGATGGAGAGAAAGGAAGAACTATCTTCAGGAAAAAAATTAATCCAGGTTTAATGCATGTTAAGCATTATTTTTGCAACTACTGACAGACAAAATGTGCTTGCTTTTTTTTTTTCAAAAATCTATTTCATCATTTAGATTGAGTGAAATTTTGTTGTTCAGTGACTCAGTCATGTCTGACTTTTTGGGACCTCATGAACTGCAGGCTTCCCCTGTCCTTCACTTTCTCCTGGTGCTTGTTCGTTGTCTTCAGTGGTAGACCTAGAGGTGACGTCTTAATGTTCACAATGTTCTATGTGTGTGAGTGTGCCCAGCCACCCAGTCGTGTCCGACTCTTGAGACCCCGTAGACAGCAGCCCACCGGGCTCCTCTGTCCATGGGATCTTTCAGGCAAGAACACTGGAGTGGGTTGCCATTTCCTCCTCCAGGGGGACCTTCCCGGCCCAGGGATGGAGCCCTCAGCCCCTGCAGTGTCTCCTGCTCTGCAGGTGTTGCTGCGGAGCCAGCAGGCTATTACAATTCTGCCACTAGCCGTTGCTGCAAAGACGTGTGATTGAATGCAGAGTGGTCGCCTGCTGGGCTGGTGGAGGAAGGGTAACTGTGACCTTCAGGGCAATGGAGTCCAGCAGAGACGGTGCAGACAAGGGTCTGGTTTTCCAGGCATGGGAGGTGCCGCAGGGACCCTGGGAGTCAGGGATGAGCAGGGGTGCTTCCTGACAGCCAGGTGCTGGCCCAGAGCACGGCTGGTCGCTGCCACCCTGCACCAGGACCACGCCATCCGGCTCTCAGATTCGGCTCCCCAGACCGGCTCCTGGCTGCCTGCGCAGCGGGGCTCCGAATGTAGACGGAAGTCAGGAGAAAGGAGGACAGCCACGAGCGGCCAGATCTCACACGCACTCTCTCCCCTTCTTTGACACAGGGGCTTTGTGCGGACAGAGGACACCGAGGCGGTCCAGCTGCACGTGCGTGAGCACGCCGCTGATCCTGGTTCTGATTAGGGAAAGTAAATTATTAATTAGTAACGTAGACTAGCATGCACTTGGTTGAAAGAACACTCCTTTCATTTATTCACATTGCATACGTACCAAATTCCAAACTACATTTGGTTACCAGGTAAAATGTTTAAAAAAGATGGAGAGAAAGGAAGAACTATCTTCAGGAAAAAAATTAATCCAGGTTTAATGCATGTTAAGCATTATTTTTGCAACTACTGACAGACAAAATGTGCTTGCTTTTTTTTTTTCAAAAATCTATTTCATCATTTAGATTGAGTGAAATTTTGTTGTTCAGTGACTCAGTCATGTCTGACTTTTTGGGACCTCATGAACTGCAGGCTTCCCCTGTCCTTCACTTTCTCCTGGTGCTTGTTCGAACTCATGCCCATTGAGTTGGTGATGCCATCCAACCATCTCATCCTCTGTTGTCCCCTTCTCCTCCTGCCTTCAATCTTTCCCAGCATCAGGGTCTTTTCCAATCAGTTGGCTCTTCGCATCAGATGGCCAAAGTATCAGAGATTCAGCTTCAGCATCAGTCCTTCCAATGAATATTCAGGACTGATTTCCTTTAGGATTGACTGGTTTGATCTCTTTGCAGTCTAGGGCACTCTAGAGAGTCTTGTCCAGCACCACAGTTTTGAAAGCATCTATTCTTCAGTGCTCAGACTTCTTTATGGTCCAACTCTAACGTCTGTACACGATTACTGGAAAAACTATAGCTTTATGGGACTGCTTCTGCAATAGCTGCCTCGGCAGCAGGGAGTCAAGGGCCTGCAGCCAGCAGAATGCCCGCTCCACGCGGCAGTCAGCAGCGCTGCCATCTCACTTACTGATATCTCGACTCGTATTACACAGGCATTTAACTCAACATCCAATTTCTAGCAAGGAGGAGCAGACAGAGGTCATCAGATGAACGGGGATTCAATCCGTTAGGCAAAATTAACATATTAATGAGATGATCTGCTTTAGTTCAAATTCTGCCCTGGAAATCTCCTGAGGGTTTTCTTAACGGTTAACAAAAATGCCTATCCCGCATCGACTCATTAGTAAAATACACCACTTTCGATATCAGACAAAACGCTAAATGGGCATCTGTCTGACTTTGATTTGCCTTCCAGGCCTGTGGGTATGAGAAAGGGGAAAGCCTGAATTAAAGAGCATGTCCTCTTCGGAACACGGATGAACTAATTTTATTTGTGCAGTGAGGTTGGGGGATCTATCCACATCAGGTTTTGTTGTCAGTCATCTCCAGGCAAGGAGGTGAACTGACAGTTACCTAAGTAATTCAAAGTCAGCTTAGGAAGGAAATGAATGCTGTTTGGCACAAAACCCTTAGACGGAGCCAGAGCTGAATCAGACCCTGTCTGTGGCTGATCGCTGACACGTCAGACTCCAGACGGGGTAGGAAATATGAACATCCTAGCACCATCTGGAGTGTGGAGGGCCGATTCAGAGCTCACCCCGTGCCAGAAAGCAGGGGCCACCAGATATCTGGATGTGACCAATATCTTCCAAGGGATTCCTTGGCGGCACTAGTGGTAAAGAATGGAGACACAGGAGATGTGGGTTCGATTCCTGGGTCAGGAAGATTCCCTGGAGTCAGAAGTGGAAACCCACTTCAGTATTCTTGCCTGGAGGAGCCCAAGGACAGAGAAGCCTGGCAGGCTATAGTCCATGGGGTCATAAAGAGTCAGACACGAGTGAGCAACAGAACACTGGGGGAACATCTTCCAAAATATCCTGACTAGGAATCATAGAATCCTAGGTCCGGAAAGCAAAACCAAGCCAGAGAGATAAGCCAACACCCTTCATTTGTAAGTAAATGAAGTGTGATTATCGCAGCTTCAGAGGTTGAACAAATTAAGATTCACAAGACATAAATGTCTCACTAAAGATTTCATTAATGCTAAGTGTCAAGCTTAGAATAGAAACCCAGATCTCTCAATTTCCAATTCCCTTTAAAAAAAATTAAAACTGAGTTAAAAGATAAAATTACTGTATTCATAAATTAACTACCATCTTGAATATTCACAAAAATGAGATCTATATAACACCTCAGCCCACTAGTCGAAAGTACAGTAAAAAGTGCTGCTTTGCTTTTCACTTATTCTTTTCTTTTTTCAACCATTTTACTAAGATTTAATTACATACAATATGGTATAAGCTTAAGGTATACAACCTGTTGACTTGCCACACACAGACTGCAAAATTATCATACTTTTCTTAATAGGGTTCCTTTTCTCCATAATAATTCTGTCTGAATACAAACCCTTCTTTTTATGAGGTTCCTTCTATTTAAATTTTAAAGAGCACTTTGGATTATCTTTGCCAGTTAATAGTAGATTTTGAAAATTGTTAAAGTTTGTGATTAGTCTGCCCCCTAGAAGATGACAGAGAAGAATGTTTGGATGAACTGGGATCAACAATCATCTCAAAATCCCTTAGACCACCCAGGAAATGGACACCTGTCTTTCTAACAATCACCTTCAAGTGTATGTACTTGCAACTTGAGGTTCAAAGGAACTGCCATGAAAATTAAATTAACCAGATAGTGACTTGTAGCAAGTGGCTATTGCTGGTAACCAGCCACCTCAAAACTCACTGACCAAACAAAACAGGAAGTCCTTACTGTGCTTCTAGGCCCTTCTGTCAGCGTGGGTGGCCTGATGGGGGCTGGCAGGTCTAAGACAGCACCCACCAAGGGCCTTGGGGTTGGCCAGCCCTTGGCTGGCTCACAGCATCTCTCCCCACGCAAGAAGAGCCTGGCCTCAAGCGCAAGGCGGCAACAACAGGGGTCTCGGCAGACTCGTGTGAGGCCTTAGAGTTGGTGCCTCTTCACTTTGGCTGCATTCTCTTGGCTACCGTAAGACACGGGGGCAGCTCAGATGCCAAGGCAGAGAGAATAGACCTAACCTCTTGATGAGAGAAATGTCAGAGCGGTACTGGACAGGGCAAGGATGCAGAAATGCAAGCCACTGGGGGCAGTTTTGCCCCATGCTTCTTCACTTTGTGAGCTCGCTCACCTTTCAAATGGATAGTTTGAAAGGTGCACCTCGTTCTGCAAAGCACACTGCTGGCTGACAGAGACCCAGACACAAAGAACAGAGGGACGGAGGGCAGCCTTATCCTCAGGGACACGTCCAGGGACAGACATGTTAACTCTAAATTATCATCTTGGGAGGAAATAAAGAAACCATTTATATTTTTTAAAGGTAGCCTTAACACTATGCTTTTTTAAAAACTCAATTTTATGACCATTTCAGTGTGGGAGATGTTTCTGGGGAAACTCAGGTTTCAGGTCTGACATGTAGGGTTCATACTCCAAGCCCACTAACTCCCCCCCAAGCTGGGTGACGAGGGCCACTGACTCCACCCCTCTGAGCCCCAGTCTCGCCATCTGAAGAGCATGCTCAGTTGCTTCAATCAAGTTCACCGCTTTGTGACCCCAGGAACTACAGCCTGCCAGGCTTCTCTGTCCAAGGGATTCTTCAGGCAAGAATACAACAATGAGTTGCCATTTCCTACTCCAGGGGATCTTCCTGACCCCGGGATCGAACCCGAGTCTCCTGCATTCCAGCCGGATTCGTTATTACTGAGCCACCTCGGAAGCCCCTATCTGAAGAGAGGAGATAATAATTCATTCCACATGCTAATGTCAATATCAGCTGCAAAAATCCCTGGCTCAAAGCCTGGCTCATTCATAGGCAATTTCCAATAAAGGAGAACCACAAGAAATGCACCTCACCACCTATCACATCTGCACCCAGGAAAAAGCCAGGTTTGGAAAGTGTTTTTTTAATAAGACAGTGTGTCAAGAGAGAAAAGTTAAAAGCTTGGAGCTGACAAAAACTAAAAATGTCCTTTTTTTGAAAAGCCCATCCTCCTCCATGATAAAATGATATTAGAACAAGGCACACCCCATTTAAATCGCAGGGAGGTTTCCTTCCCGGTGTTTGCTTTGGGGAGAGGCAGGGTCCCCGAGAGGCAGAGAGGGGCATCCCGCTCTAGTCTCTGAACAGCGCTGCGCCATTATTTATTCTGGCAGAACTGCCAGTGTGCGCCAATGACAGGCGCGGAGGAGCTGAATATGTACAGATTCGGTTAACTCTACCCAGCAGGACAGGTTATCAGGGGGTGGAGCAGAGGCCAGACACATTTCCCCAGCGAGAAATGAAACAAGACCGTGGCACCACTAGCAAAGCGATGGATTTCACCCTTTGTGTGAAATAGACAAGCTTTAGCCTCTGCACGCCTAGCTCAAGACAGAGCTACAGGAGAAGGCGCGTGGGTTTTTATTAGCCTAGTAAATCACGGAATTTCTTACATACATTATTAAATCTATTTGGCCCTCAAATAATATTTGCAAATCACATACTAGTCGTTATCAAAAAGGAAAAACACCACTGTTCGATACTAAAAATGCCATAGTCTCATAGATCTGAAAGATTTTCTCCTTTCCCCCCATGTCTCCTAAACACATGCACTTAGGGGAAAGTACACAGCTCTTTATTCGTTTGACAAGTGACCTATTCTTGAATGATTTATCGTGTTATCATGATTAATATTTGTATTTAAACACTATTGTGTCCATAGTATGTGGTAATTTATATAATAAGGATGGTAATTTTTAACCATCATTTTATATTTATTATGAAGTATTTAAAACAATTTTGAGTAATACAATATACACAAAACTTTGGTAAACCTCTCACATTTTTTTTATTTCTCTGGATCCTTTTATTTAAAAAAAATGTATCTACAAAAAAATGAAAAAAAAAGTGCAATTACAAAGAAAAGGTTCATAGCTCTTTAGGAAATGATTATACATGTGAGTGTTTTGGTAAGGAAATGGAGCAGAAGGAGAATTATTTAGAAAGCAGATTTTCTCTTAGATATTTTGCTAAATTGTGTAGTTTTGGTTGTCATGGCAATAAGTACCATGATTTAAAATGTCTATGCAGAAATAGAAGTCACTCCTACCATATTCATAAGAATCAAAGAAATCTCATTACTTAATGGGAAAAAAAAATTCCCAATTTGGATGAAGGAAGGAAAAAAAAACACGGTATGCCAAATTTATTTTCCTGACAAACTGCTTGTTATTTAATCTCTGAACCAAAAATAAAGACAAAATATTTAGAATTAAACAACAAAGGAAGAGCTACATAGAAATCTCCTGGAATGCGCTAAGTACGCAGAAGATACTTCATACACTCAGGTCAACAAAATCATCAGAAACTATGAAACAAATATTCCAGTGAGGAAGTCAGATAAACAAAGAGAAAAATTCAAACAGAGTCAAAATAGGGTACCATAAAACTGCAAAGAGTAGTCGAATAAATAGCATACACACGACAAAGGACAGCAAGACAAATCAATGGATTTTTGAAGATAATTCATCAAATTTAAGCAAGACGTGTCAGTGAAACTGGGGCAAAGGCATAAATAAACAATATCAGGACTGAAACCAGAATTATAAGAGATACTGATTGGAAGATTATAAACAAAAGAAAGCTGTGATTTAGTTGGTGAATGTACTTAAAATCTTAAAGTGGGCTATTTTCTAGAAAATATATATGACCTTAAAAGGAGAGAAAATAATCTGATTAGACCCACAAACTTTAAGATAGTATTCATAGGTCAATTCTCCCTTCACCTCCTCAAAAATTTTTTGGGAGAATTTCACCAAACACTCAAGGCATATATACTTTTCATTTAAAACATCTTAGAAGAGAAGAAAAACAGAATGTTCTCAATTCATCCTTAAACATAGATGCAGAGGATAAGATGGCTGGACGGCATCACTGACTCAATGGACGTACATTTTGGCAAACTCTGGAAGATAACAGAGGACAAAGGAGCCTGGTGTGCTGCAATCCATGGGGTCACAAGAGTCAGACACAGCTTCCCCACTGAACAACATCACAGACATGAAATCAAAAGATTCTATTAAAAAAAAATCTTATCTCGTTAATGAAAATAAACACAAACACCCAAAACAATGACTAGAGAATCAAGTTTAGTACATCACAACCAAATTAGGACTTGCCCTGAAAATAATTACCATCCCAAAACCATACATCACTAAAATTTGCCACATAAGCTAAGAAAAGGAGAAATAATAACAGATAAAAGAGAGACATTCAACGAAACAGCGTCCATTTACGGCTGAAAACATTCAGCAAAGACTCTCTACTGGCACTCTACCTAAACAGATTACTCACTGACAAATATTTAGAAGTATTACATTCATTTGGAAACAAGACAAGAATAGTCTACTATCAGCAGAAATTTCCAACATTGCGCCGGCGTGCTGGCCAATGCAAGAAAATAAGAATAATCAGAATGATGAAAAAGACAAAGAAGACAAGATAGCGATGGTCGTTTTCATGGAGATAGTCCACTGGAAGATTATCAGAACTAATAGAGTCAGCAGGGTTTCTAGATATAAGACCAACATATGAAACTCAAGATTGAATATCCCAATAAACAGATTAAAATATAATAGAAAAAGAGCATTCATCACAGCAACAGAAAGTACAAAGTACTTAGAAAAGAATGAAATAAAAATGTGCAAGAAATTGATAGAAAAAACACAAACATATTTAAGAAATTAAAGAATGTATGAAGAAAGAAATATAGAAAAATATATATATATTTCATATTTATGAAAGCAAAGAATCACCAGTCTAAAAAGGCCATTTCTCTACATATTAATCTATAAATATATTTCTCCACAAAATCCCAAATGAATTTTTTAATGGACTGAGTCAAAATGACTATAAAATTCATATGCAAAAAAGAGACCCAGAGATAACCAAAACAAATAAGAAAAATAAGAACGTATTATGAGAACTTACTTATTAAAACAATATATTACTGATACACTTTAAGTCAGATAGATTAAAAATCAGGAGGGGGTAAAAAAGTATTTCTAATAAGTGAGATAGGGATAATTGAATATCCATCTAAAACATAACATTAAATCAGTTTCTCATATAGACAAAAATAAATTCCTGATGTATGGAAAATTTTAAAGTTTTAGGGGGGAAATGTAAGATGACCTTGAAGTAGGAAAAGAACGACTACGCTAAGTCCCTAAGTCAGGTCGCTGTATATAATTGAACAAAGACCACCACGCCTATATGAGCACATCACCACGGGGGCAGTGTAAAACCTCCCTGGTAGTCAGAGAAATGCAGGTTAACACTCTCTCCACAATTCTGCTACTAAATATATACCCCAGCGAAAACTCTAAATAGGTATCTCAGGAGGCAACACTGGAACTGAGAAGCAAAGGAGACCTAAGTGTCCACGTAAATGCAAGCAGACGCGGGCACTATGGTTTCTCTGCAGGGGAATTCAAGCGGCAGAAACAAAGAATGAATTAGCTCATTAGGTATCAATATGGTTAAGCCTTAAAAGCCATGTGGAGTTAAAAAGGGGAGTGCAGCATAAAACGTACTGCATGAGAGCATTTCCTGACTTCTTGATGACTCATGATGCTATACACTTATTATGAAACACCAACATCCAGATGAATTTTTAAAACTGTGCGATATTTACACAGAATCGATGACAGAGACTTCCTGTCTTTGAGTAGGAAGGAGAGGGATGGATTTATGCAGGAAAAACAAAAGTAACTTCAGCTTTTAGCTGCAATTTTCTATTTCTTTTGTGTTAAAAAATTCTGAAGCAAAAGTGGCAAATGTTAATCATATGAGATAATAGGTAACTCTCTTCCTGATTATTAAATCTTTCACCTCCCCCAAATACACTTAATGAAGGAAGGTATTACATGCTAAATGGGAGGGAAAAAAAATCAAACGTCTATTTTCCTTTTCTCACAAATGCACAGCAGGTATTTTAGTATTTCTATGAGGCATCCGGGAGTTAACAATATAAATTCATTTACTAAGAAGTGTTTTACATCATAATTAATAAGGCAGTGTACAAAACATCATTTTACCAACTCTTAATTACTTATGAGTGTTGGTATAAATTTTCAGATTATCTTTCTTTTGGATCTGCAATATCCATCAGAGAACTTAAATCTTGATAATCATTCTAATAAAGTTCTAAGAGGGAAAGATAAGCTAATAAGTGGATACTGGGGTCTGCCTCAGATTTATTTCCACATTCAGTCTCTGCTTCCGCTGCAGGCCTTGCTTTGTAGTTTGTGTCTGAAATGAGGACAGATAAACATTAGAGAAACAGAGAATGAGATGCTACTTAGGATTCACAAGTGATTAAATATACCAATAGGATCAGATGTTTCCTGGTGCAAATTAATTTCCAATTTTGTTATCAAAATAATGGTGAAAAACATTTAATTTCTAGACGTTGTTCTCCTTACTTCATTTTCTCATTACCCAGTTTACCAATTAGATGGTTAATTTATTTTGGTCTCAAAAATCCTGTGTGTGTGTGCACCTGTGAGTGATTCATGTCGATATATGGCAAATCCCACCACAATATTGTAACGAAATTATCCTCCAATTAAAATTAATCAAAAAAATTGTTTGTGTGCGCACGCTAAGTTGCTTCAGCCGTGTCTGACTCTTTGCCACCGTATGGACTGTAGCCCACCAGGCTCCCCTGTCCATGGGATTCTCCAGGCAAGAATACGGGAGTAAGCATTAAACATTCTTCCTCACTGAGACTCCTTGAGTAAAATGGGACAGATGTGTGTGGTTAAATTAAAAAGTATTTAGTTTTGATATTCTTCTGCTGCTTAGTGGTCACACAGCCCCGCCAAGCCCTGCCCTGCGCTACTGAGAATTAATGCACATCAGCTAGTGGACGGTCCCAAAGAGGAAAAGTATTTAAGCCTGGAAGGAGGTGACAGTGACACGAATTCCCTTACAGATTTGGCAGGCACGGGGCAGGGGGTGGGGAGGGGCAAGCAGATATCTGACAAAGCGTGTTGCTTCTTCTCAATAAAATGTTACTCAGGAAAGAGGAAATACTGCCCACCTTAACACTTCCTGTTGGAGAGAATGATGGCAGATCCTGGCCTAAGACCAAGGTGGCCATCTCTGAGGAGGCAGGGCGGGACAGGCGGTGTGGATGCTCCGAGGCCCAATAGTGAGCAATTACAGCCGCCTGGGATGTAACCAGCGGATGTGGCCACTGGAGGAGATTAATCCTCAGATTTTAAACTCAAAGAAGTAAGTGACCAGACTGACTTCCTTGCTAAAGAGGAAACAAATGATACTTTTGTGGGAACCATCTGTAACTCTTGATGGCTACATTCTAGTCCTTTGAAGTGAAGTTGCTCAGTGGTGTCTGACTCTTGGCAACCCCACCAGGCTCCTCTGTCCATGGGATTTTCCAGGCAGGAGTACTGGAGTAGGTTGCCATTTCATAGACATTTATTAAAAAAATCTTTTGTTTAAACAACTTAAGAAAAAGAAATAACCATACACACACACACACACACACACAAACAGACACACACACACCCGATTTGAATTTTAGACATTTGCATCTTGGGAAATAGGAAGAGATGATGCAGAAAGCATGACAGACCCAGCTGCACAGAAAGCTAAAGCAACCTGTAGACAGAATTTGGAAACTGCCCTAAGACTCTAGGTAAAGCATTAACATTTACAGGTGACGTATGCTAACAGTATGGACATGAACTAGAAACTAGAAGACGTTTCTGATGGTTTGTCTGTAATGCAGAGGACAGGGCTCCATCTTCAGGGCCCGAGAGTTTCATAAACTGAGACACTGACTCCCTGTCCCTGATGGATGAGATCCTTGACAAATACTCAGTTACAGCTGCAAATCTAATCTACTGAAAATAACCTTAAAAAGACTAACATGCTCACCCTCATATTAGTGTAGTAAAAATCACATCTATCAGGGGGTATCTCAGTGTACGTTTTTAACAACCACAGATTATCTATAAAACTACAAAGTCAATTTTCTAATTTAAAAAACAGTCAACAACAAGATCAGTACAAACAAATTACTTGACTTAAAAATCCTCAAAAACCAGCAGGAGTCTATGGGCCACACTGGAGGTATTACCTCACAATGTGCTGACTTATTTAATCGACACATTAAGAAGTGAATACAGCGCGGCGACATCGCTGTTGGTGGTTTTTTTTTAAGAGGAGAGTCCCCCCAAATCACATGTGAAATTGTGCATTTATTCATTCATCCAGTTCTCAAACTGGACTTTGACCTTCAATAAAGTCTAAACATGCTATAACATTTCATGAGTACATTAAGTGCTATCTGGTTGCATCAACGAGAAAAAAATGGAAATCATAAAGAAAATTCATTATATCATGTATATTATATCATTTCAATATAATATACAGCAAAACAGTCAATTCTGTTTAAAAATCCTTGGAAATTCAACCAACGTGTACAGACACCACTGACTATTCGTAACTAATACTATACACATGGAGTCCTCAGTAGAACAAAGCTAAGAAGAATTCCCAAATGAAAACTTCAGCCATAAATCCACTTAGCCCAGTGAATTCACCTTGTCTTCATCTCAGAGCATGAAGGGAAAACTCTGCTTTCACTCCAGTTCAAGGGGGCAATCTCCAGAGCAGCCACATAGTATCCAGAATCCTGACCTGGGTTGTTTCTAAACCAGCCTTTAGAGTGCCTCAAGGCTGTCCTTACTCTTTCCCCATTTGAAACACTTGCTGCCTCTAGGAAAGACAGACAAGGCTCACCTGTGAAGAAGTTCCGCTTTTCTGAATACAAAACTTACACTGCTTGCTACAGTCTCACGAGCGCAGATTTGCTGCGCGATGCATCTCATGTGGTCAGATGCTGGAGAGGACCGTGCCCGCACGATGCCCCGACAGGACCGTAAATCCACGTCCCTCTGCCCTTCCGTCTCAGTCCAGAGAGTGAGTGTTGGTTGTGAGACACCAGGACCCACTGTTAACATCACCACCCTTTACAGCGACTCACCCAGACTGCTGGGGACCACGTGTGCCGCGTGGCAATGCAGTGATGCAAATCTCTCTGGAGACTCAGGACATTCCATGCTGACTTACAAAACCACTTTCTTATAAGTTGAAACCTATGAATTTAGAAGTGAAAGTGTGAGTCGCTCAGTCGCATTCGACTCTTTGCGACCCCGTGGACTGTATCTCTCCGGGCTCCTCGGTCCGTGGGATTCTCCAGGCCAGGATCCTGGAGTGGGCTGCCATTCCCTTCTCCAGGGGACCTTCCTGACTCAGGGACTGAACCCACATCTCCTGAGTCTCTGGCACTGCAGGAGGGTTCTTTGCCTGCTGAGCCACTGGAAAAGACCCTATTGCTGGGAAAGAGTGAGGGCAAGAGGAGAAAGGGACAACAGATAAAGACATGGTTGCATGGCATCACAGACTGGATGGACACGAGTTTGAGCAAACTCCAGGAGATAGTGAAGGACAGGGAAGCCTGGTGTGCTGCAGTTCATGTTAAGCATGACTTAGTGACTGAACAACAACAATGAATTAGAAATGGGATAAGATACCAAAAATATCCTCCTGATAATTTCAAGAATTAAATCACTGCATTGATGTGTGGATTTTAAAAGAAACAAAAAAAAATACTTAAAGAAAATAACTTCAGTCTCTTTAAAACAGTCCAGCTTTTCTCACGAGTATACCTAATTCCACACTTCTGCCTGTGTCTCCTCTCTCCACGATCAACCTAATCTATGGATCGAAGGACAAGGCCTCTGGACAGTTCCTGGAGTGGCGACCCGTGCCTCCCGACGAGAGGCAGGATCACTTTGATGTTTCAAGCCCAGAGCCTTCATCCCAATTTGACCTCAGCCACCTGTCTTCCAGTGCTCACAGGGTTGGCATTTCAGAGATCCCAAGTTTCCCCCTCGTCCAACGCTTCCTCCACCACGTGGCCAGCCTCTCTGTCTCCTCTCTCACCTGTCCATGCAAGGGTACCACATGACTTTTTCCTCAAGGGACCCCCACCACCAAGTGGGAAATGCTGTGGCTACAAAGCCTCATGGACTTTTATTTTTTCAACAATCAAAGCCCACAGACTGTGCTCTGGACCCCAGGTTGCACTCTGCAAACGTGTCACAGACGTGTCAAGAGAGAAGAGAGGGACGGGAGGGGTGTGGGCACTGATCAGCCGTAATCCAGCATCGCTGCTTCCTCTGAATCCAGCCAGCAGCCACGCCTCGGATCCCAGCAGTGCACAGGAGGGGCGACGCTGCCCTTTCCGCTACTCTTTCTTCTCACTCTTTCCCCATTTGAAACACCTGCTGCGTCCAGGAAAGATAAACACGTCTCACCTATGAAGAAGGGCCATTTTTCTGAAGATGACACACTGCTCGCTACAATCTCATGAGCGCAGACTTGCTGCTTGCATTTCTATTTGTTTCTGTAGCTCAGTCGCTCAGTCGCGTCTGAATTTTGCAACCCCCTGGACTGCAGCCCGCCAGGCCCCTCTGTCCCTGGGATTCTCCAGGCAAGAATCCTGGAGAGGGAGTGGCTGCTGTGCCCTCCTCCAGGGGATCTCCCTGAGCAGCCACATCCCTGTCCTTAAATTATTTCCTTTATTTGCTATTCTCCAAACAAGCAAGATTGCAGAATCAACACAAAACAAGGAGGCTGGACTACACCTAGGGTTTCCTCCACGCCCTCCATCTGCCTGTTTTTCCCAAGCTCCACACCTCCTCGGATGAACTAGGAAGCCTTTCCAGCCACGGCCCCCGAGCTGCTGCCATGGGACACCCCGCTGTGTCTGGCACTGTGCTGACAGCCACGTGTGCCATCTCTCTTATCCTCAGGTGATCCTTGAAACGGAGACGGCACTGGCACCCCACTCCAGGGCTCTTGCCTGGAGAATCCCAGGGACGGCGGAGCCTGGAGGGCTGCACTCCATGGGGTTGCTAAGAGTCGGACGCGACTGAAGCAACTTAGCAGCAGCAGATGCTTGAAACCAAGCAGAGTTCTCACCACCAGGCACTGACCGGAGGAGCTGGCTTGGAGAAACACGAACTCAGGACGGAAATGGGTCAGAGTGAACTGGAGGGCTTGGTATCTGTCGGCATTTGGAGAGCTCTCCAAATTGTCTATGATTCACCGAAGTAATTAATCATAAATACCTACATGTTTATGTTTAGCTCAACTGAAGTATCAAAATAATGTAATATAAGCACCTTTAAGACTTCAAAGGCTCAGTGATAAACAAAAGAACTCCATATGTATGCTTGAAACTCGGTTTATTTACTGTCTTATAATCTGCATGCCAAATTGTGCTCTCCAAAAATGCGGATTCCGGATCACACAGACGCAAATGAATGAATGAATGAATGAACGGATAGGGCACGTCGTCAGCGCCTGTACTGAGCCATCTGCTAAACTTCACCTGCTTGTGACCTTCCATCTATCAGTACTTCCTGTTAGGACATTTCTACTACCGTAGAAAAAGGCAGTAGAAAAGCGGCTGTTCCAAATGAAAACACAACTACACAGAACCTTTGGGACACTATAAAAGCAGTCCTAAGAGGAAAGTTCATAGCAATACAAGCATACCTCAAGAAACAAGAAAAAAGTCAAATAAATAACCTAACTCTACACCTAAAGCAACTAAAAAAGGAAGAAATAGAGAACCCCAGAGTTAGTAGAAGAAAAGAAATCCTAAAAATTAGGGCAGAAATAAATGCAAAAGAAACAAAAGAGACCATAGCAAAAATCAACAAAGCAAAAAGCTGGTTCTTTGAAAGGATAAATAAAATTGACAAACCATTAGCCAGACTCATCAAGAAACAAAGAGAAAAAAATCAAATCAACAAAATTAGAAATGAAAATGGAGAGATCACGACAGACAACTCAGAAATGCAAAGAATCATAAGAGACTACTATCAGCAACTATATGCCAATAAAATGGACAACTTGGAAGAGATGGACAAATTCTTAGAAAAGTACAACTTTCCAAAACTCAACCAGGAAGAAATAGAAAATCTTAACAGACCCATCACAAGCATGGAAATTGAAACTGTAATCAGAAATCTTCCAGCAAACAAAAGCCCAGGTCCAGACGGCTTCACAGCTGAATTCTACCAAAAATTTCGAGAAGAGCTAACACCTATCTTACTGAAACTATTCCAGAAAATTGCAGAGGAAGGTAAACTTCCAAACTCATTCTATGAGGCCACCATCACCCTAATACCAAAACCTGACAAAGACACCACAAAAAAAGAAAACTACAGGCCAATATCACTGATGAACATAGATGCAAAAATCCTCAACAAAATCCTAGCAATCAGAATCCAGCAACACATTAAAAAGATCATACACCATGACCAAGTGGGCTTTATCCCAGGGATGCAAGGATTCTTCAATATCCGCAAGTCAATCAATGTAATTCATCACATTAACAAACTGAGAAATAAAAATCATATGATTATCTCAATAGATGCAGAAAAAGCCTTTGACAAAATTCAACATCCATTTATGATAAAAACTCTCCAGAAAGCAGGAATAGAAGGAACATACCTCAACATAATAAAAGCTATATATGACAAACCCACAGCTAACATTATCCTCAATGGTGAAAAATTGAAACCATTTCCCCTAAAGTCAGGAACAAGACAAGGGTGTCCACTTTCACCACTACTCTTCAACATCGTACTGGAAGTTTTGGCCACAGCGATCAGAGCAGAAAAAGAAATACAAGGAATCCAAATTGGAAAAGAAGAAGTAAAACTCTCACTGTTTGCAGATGACATGATCCTCTACATAGAAAATCCTAAAGACTCGACCAGAAAACTACTAGAGCTAATCAATGAATATAGTAAAGTTGCAGGATATAAAATCAACACTCAGAAATCCCTTGCATTCCTATACACTAATAATGAGAAAGTAGAAAAAGAAGTTAAGGAAACAATTCCATTCACCATTGCAACGAAAAGAATAAAATACTTAGGAATATTCCTACCTAAAGAAACTAAAGACCTATATATCGAAAACTATAAAACACTGATGAAAGAAATCAAAGAGGACACTAATAGATGGAGAAATATACCATGCTCATGGGTTGGAAGAGTCAATATCGTGAAAATGAGTATACTACCTAAAGCAATCTACAGATTCAATGCAATTCCCATCAAGCTACCAGCAGTATTTTTCACAGAACTAGATCAAATAATCTCAAGATTTGTATGGAAATACAAAAAACCTCGAATAGCCAAAGCAATCTTGAGAAAGAAGAATGGAACTGGAGGAATCAACTTGCCTGACTTCAGGCTCTACTACAGAGCCACAGTCATTAAGACAGTATGGTACTGGCACAAAGACAGAAATATAGATCAATGGAACAAAATAGAAAGCCCAGAGATAAATCCACACACCTATGGACACCTTATCTTCGACAAAGGAGGCAAGAATATACAATGGAGTAAAGACAGTCTCTTTAACAGGTGGTGCTGGGAAAACTGGTCAACCACTTGTAAAAGAATGAAACTAGACCTCTTTCTAACACCATACACAAAAATAAACTCAAAATGGATTAAAGATCTAAATGTAAGACCAGAAACTATAAAACTCCTAGAGGAGAACATAGGCAAAACACTCTCCGACATAACTCACAGCAGGATCCTCTATGATCCACCTCCCAGTATACTGGAAATAAAAGCAAAAATAAACAAATGGGATCTAATTAAAATTAAAAGCTTCTGCACAACAAAGGAAACTATAAGCAAGGTGAAAAGACAGCCTTCTGAATGGGAGAAAACAATAGCAAATGAAACAACTGACAAACAACTAATCTCAAAGATATACAAGCAACTTATGCAGCTCAACTCCAGAAAAATAAACGATCCAATCAAAAAATGGGCCAAAGAACTAAATAGGCACTTCTCCAAAGAAGACATACGGATGGCTAACAAACACATGAAAAGATGTTCAACATCACTCATTATCAGAGAAATGCAAATCAAGACCACAATGAGGTACCATTTCACACCAGTCAGAATGGCTGCGATCCAAAAGTCTACAAGCAATAAATGCTGGAGAGGATGTGGAGAAAAGGGAACCCTCTTACACTGCTGGTGGGAATGCAAACTAGTACAGCCACTTTGGAAAACAGTGTGGAGATTCCTTAAAAAATTGCAAATAGAACTGCCTTATGACCCAGCAATCCCACTGCTGGGCATACACACCGAGGAAACCAGAATTGAAAGAGACACATGTACCCCAATGTTCATCGCAGCACTGTTCATAATAGCCAGGACATGGAAGCAACCTAGATGTCCATCAACAGATGAATGGATAAGAAAGCTGTGGTACATATACACAATGGAGTACTACTCAGCCCTTAAAAAGAATAAATTTGACTCAGTTCTAATGAGATGGATGAAATTGGAACCGATTATACAGAGTGAAGTAAGCCAGAAAGAAAAACACCAATACAGTATACTGACACATATATATGGAATTTAGAAGGTAGTAATGATGACCCTCTATGTGAGACAACAAAAGAGACACAGAGGTATAGAACAGACTTTTGGACTGTGGGGGAGAGGGAGAGGGTGGGATGGTTTGGGAGAATGGCATTGAAATGTATACTATCTTGTAAGAAACGAAGCACCAGTCTATGTTCAATGCAGGATGCAGGATGCATGGGGCTGGTGCACAGGATGATTCAGGTAGATGGTGCGGGGTGGGAGGTGGGAGGGGGCTTCGGCATTGGGAGATTGTGTTCACCTGTGGCTAATACATGTCAATGTATGGCAAAACAAATACAGTATTGTAATTAAAAAAATAAATTAATTAATTAAAAAAATTTAAGAAAAAATAAAAATTAAAAAAAAAAAAAAAGAAAAGCGGCTGTTCCACAGGTTACGTTTCTCAGGCGTCCCCGGATATATAAACCACTGTATTCAGAACTCATGATGAAAATGAGTAAAAATAGACTAGAGGTTCCTATGTCTGAAGAAATTTCCCAAAGTTTCCACACCTTCTCTGCCTCCCCAGGACTCTAACTTACAGGTGCCTCTGCAGTAGGCATGTTAATATGAAAACTCTGCTGACGATGTCGGTGCAGGAAAAAAAAAATAACTTAAAATCTAACACTGATAATTCAACCCTGGATATAAAATGCAGACACTGGGAAACAGGTCCAATTATGGGAGATGCAAAAATGAGTTATCATTTGAACATTTTCAAGTTATCATTGTTCCTTATGCCTTAGGAAGAATCTGTATCTCATTTCATAATCACAAGGATAATAAACCTGTTTGGAACTGAGGTAGAAAAAGTAGAATTTTTAAAAAATTTATAACCTTATTAATGTGCCTACTCTACTATGATCCAGAAAATGAACTCAGCATTCTAGAAACAAACATGTCATCCACCTAATTGTCAATTATTTTCCCTTTACAACTTGTTAGAGTACCTTATTTATATTTATTCTCTCTTTCAAACTTTACAAAAATTATACAGTGTGATAAATATGTCCTGTTAATATAAAGCGTGCCTGCCCATGTTAACCACAGGGAGATGCAGATATATATGGATAATATAGATTTTCTGACATGATTACAACATTTTTAGAAAGGTGAGGACTCATAACAATAAAAGTCTATCTCGAGTTTATCCAAGTTTTGAGACTTCTCTGCAGCTTAGGAAATGGCTCTGTAAATCTATAAGCTTTTCATGAACTTGAACAAATTAAAAATACTGCAAAGACAACCTTTCTATGCATTATATTTGTACTGAAACTCAGGTTTGGGTGAGTCGTGGGAGAAACAGAGAAGAAAAAAATAAAAGAGGAGTTATGACTCAAATGAAAACACTGTCTTTTAGAAGTCAAACTTCTGATACATTCTCTCTAATTTTCCAATAATCCCTGTCCTTATTCATTCACTTAGTAAAGAAACATAGAGCTAAGACTTATGCCATAAATTTGCACACTGACACAGTAGCGGTACGCCCACTGAAAGGGAAATAAAGTGCTTTCCAACGCTTATGTTTTCCTATGTGTGCAGTCAAAACTCCAGACTTTCTGTCAGTTTTTCCAACTGTATAATCTAAGTCTCTATAAGATTTAAATGGCAAATGGAAATTTCCTAAAAGTTCTTACCTGCAGCAGGACTCAAATACATTCAGGGTTTCGATGTCAGCCTCAGCAGAACAGCCAACAAATGCATACAAGACGCATTCGGGTGTCTTAGCCTACTAGTATTATCCTGCGAATTGTCTTCATATTTAAAGGGAAATCACAAAGCAACTGGTAGTAAGAAATAATGACAAAACTCAGAGTCCTCACCACATCCGAGATTACGGATTATCTGCTTAAATGCAGGTAACGCTACAGTGACCCTCAGGTCACAGACCATAGATGGAACACGGCGATCAGTGCTCTGGGGTTTTTTTTAATGTGTATAATTGAGTGAGAATTTTAGTATGCCTTTGTCCTTGGAATCTTCTGAGATGCCTGCGTGTGTTTAAGAACTTTCCCGTTACTACACGGCCGTGCTAATGTTTTCCGGGGACCCTCTAAAAGGAGCGGCTCTCAGGAGTTTGGTGAAGTCTGTATGGACAACAAAGAAACCCTCAGGACGCGGGATTCAAAGGCCAGCAGACGCGCAAAGACTCCTGGGTGCCGTTTCGCTTCCAGGGGCCTGCCCTGCCCAAGGTCATTATTAGTGATGAGAATACTAACAAAGCCTTCCATTGACAAGGTGCCAAGGGGGTCTATCGTTTTTAGATGATCAAACAGCCCCGAAAAGCTACTGCTTAAAGATGACTGAGGCCAGGAGTCAACGCGGTTACTATAGAGATGCTTCATCAAATAACCCCCCCAAACAAGGAAGGAAACAGGAGGGATGACCGAGCCGAAAGACAGCATCCAATCTGGTCTATAGACACATGGGCGTCTCAACAAACAGCAGGGCTTCAGATATGCTCAAACTGTCCTCTTCCCAGATGTACACATTTTTTCATACTTTTGTGTGCTCAAAAGGCCACGTATGCCTTCAGCCCAGAGAGAAGGCATTTGCGTCTCTAT
>SJYG01000105.1:3227543-3248850 GCA_006410535.1 Litocranius walleri | reverse complement strand
GGGGGGCGGTGGGTGTGTGGGGGAAGAGGGGCTCAAATCCCTTAAAAAGTCCCTGAAATCCTGAAAGTAGAATCACCTCACTAAAATGAAATGTTTCACTGACTCTGGACTAGGAAGCATCTTTAAGAGCGCGCCTGGTTGAATCGCCCTGGCAGGAAGGATGCGTGAGCAGGCGTCCATCACACCTACCTGCTGGGCTCGTCATCACTGCGGAGGCAACAGTTCACTGCGTTCACCAGAAAGCTGAACAGACGGCTGTACAAGGACTTGGCCAGAAGATCCCGGTGAAACTCAGCCATCGCCACGGTGTGTCGCCGCGTGATCACCTCTCCTGGGAGAGCGAGGCGGGGAGAGTGAGTGAGCGCAAGGCTGCCCCTTGTTCAGACACCAGCAGAGCTGGGCTGTTTACCCCTCCACATCCGCACACACCAGAAGACGCTACCAACATACTATGACTCTGACAAAGGCAGCCCCTGCCAGTTATTACAAAAAACACACAGCGGTGATTTTGAGAAAAAGAAAAAAAAAATCCAATGGGGGAGGAGTCCTCAAAACCAACAGAGGCAGGCTGGTGAGGCGATGAGCTACAGGGAGTGAGAGAAGGACGTTTGGAGAAGTCCCTGTCTGCCTACTGAGTGCAGACCGACATCACAGAGACCATCTCGGGAGTCGGATGGTGTGTGCGAGGATCCACTCATCAAGTCACGCCTGACTCTACGTGCGGCCCTGTGGACTGTAGCCCGCCAGGCTCCTCCATCCATGGGATTTCCCAGGCAGGAACGCTGGAGTGAGTTGCCATTTCCCTCTCCAGGGGATCTTCCCAACCCAGGGATCGAACCTGCACCTCTTGTGTCTTCCGCACTGGCAGGCTGGTTCTTTACCACTGAGCTACTTGGGAAGCCCAAGAGTTGGATGGCATCAGAGTCTAATTCCAAGCCTGCCATTTACTAGTGATTTGAGGCTCAAGTTTGTCTAGCCTCTTTGAATCTTAGTTTTCTCATTCACTAAAGTGGAAAGAGGAGGGGACGGCTGGATGGCATCACTGACTCGATGGACTCGAGTCTGAGCAAGCTCCAGGAGCTGGTGATGGACAGGGAGGCCTGGCGGGCTGCAGTCCATGGGGTCGCAAAGAGTCGGACACGACTGAGCAAGTGAGCTGAAAATGGAAAGAGCTGAACCCACGCCTTAAATGCGTGCCGACCAAAACCCAGTGCTCACGGCGCCTGCTGCAGCGCCCTTCAGCTCACAAGGGCCCGAGGCAGCAGCTCTTGCTCTGTCCAACGAAGCGGAGGGGAAAGGGCGCTTGCCAAGGAGGAGGGCAGGCTGCTACCACACACACACAGCCGACGTTTTAACTGAACGAATCCTCTTGGATTGATGACTTTATGTCTAAAATGACCCATTACCTATAAAAAGGCAGCTCATCAGAATGGTCTCTCAAAAGCATAGAGATGTTCACAAAGGTGGAAGGCAAAGTACAGAAAAACTTACCCTTAAAATACTGGATGTCAGTGGTTAAAGCGGATGCCAGCTCATCCGGAGATACCTGTAGCATTCCAGCCACTGAAATTAAAGCGGTAATGAAAGCATCGAGTTACATACATGTTGACAGTGAGAACACGGCATTTTATAGTTGAGACGTGTGTACAGACCCCTCAGAATATATGTGTATCAAAGAAACTGAACCATCACTGTAACGGGCAAATGCAACTAGAGAAACAGCGTGATTAAAAAGTCAGAGATCTTGGGGCTCCGGCATTAAGCTGCCACAGGATTCTCCCCCTCCTCACCCTTACTAATGGCCCAGCATGCTTTTTCCCCCAATTCCTGGCTAAATCACCTAGATATGGGGTGAAGTACCAGTGGTCACCACAACCATCTTATCTGGTTTTAAGGTTATTTTGAAAAAAAAAAAAAGCTGGGACTGACTAACAAGGCCACTTCAAAGGAGAGGGTATTTGGCAAGATCTTTAAAGGGAAGTAATTATGTTCTGTTTAAATGTTTAGTTAATAACATGCCCTCCAAACATACAGGGTAGAAGGGTGGGGTGGAGAGTACTCAGAAGGATTTAAATAAGCCCGTTTATGTGCTAGAGCACCAACACTGTTACTCAGGCGGGCGGCGTGGGGACATCAACACGCATCTTATTAATTCACACGACCAGAAAGACAAAAGAAGCAAGCAGATCTCTGCTTTCCCCACCACCCTCCCTGACTCCCAGTCTGGCAGAAAGTGGGGGTAGCCCCCTGACTTTTCTGTACTGTGTCTCCATCTACTGGCCAGCCTGGAGAACTGCACGTCAAGGCCTCGATGGTCCATGAATTCCACTGACCTTGTTCCAGGAGCTGGAGGTCAGACACCAGCGCAGAGTCGGCCTCGGGGAGAGCGGTGAAGCCAAGGTCGCCGAGGTGCAACACGGCTGCTAGAATCACGCATAGGTTCTCCACCTCCTACTCGGGTGGCCAACAGAGAAGATAAAGGGTGTTGCTTAGGAAGATAAGATGCAGAGACCGATCCTTTGGAAAACCTCCAAGTAGGTTAAAAAAAAATGATGCACGGCTGTGATTTTCTTCCTACTCAGAATGTCCCCTAAGGGAACCACCGATCAATGGTGAAAATGGGTATGCCCCGCTTAGGGGAAGCAACGTTAACCTTAAAAATTCACAATAAATTCCCGGTTTCCTAATTGGTAATTTGGGCAGGAAAAGCTCTGGCCGGAGAGTTGTTTCTAAGAACAATTCTCATTTGCTTTATAGGCATAGACTTGACACAGTGTGGTCCCTGTGCCATCCGTGAATTTCGTCCTGAACTTCCAGCTTTCAGGACAAGGTAGTTTTATTATTAACAGCTTTAAGATGAGCGCATTGAAAAGGATAATCTGTTATTTTCAGATATAATCTTCTATGACTGCAGCGTTAGTTAGACATGTTTTTGGTAGCCTCCAAATCACAAATTAGGGCTCAGATTTTATTGATCTGTGCCTGTCTGAATAACATTTTCCAAGCTCCTTAAGCTACCCGACATCTCCCTCTCCCATTTTTTAAATAAATCCAGTACGACAGCTCCCTCTCCCGTTTTTAAATAAATCCAGTAGCTCCTCATTAAATTTCCCAGTGCCCCGAAAGAGACACACTCCTGGACACAGACATGAAGACTTTGTTCCATCACTGAGGTTCTTGCAGGTCTGTGCCCTGATGGAGACAGAACGGTGAAAAGCAGCCCTGAGGTGAGTGACAGTGTGCTGATGTAAAAATCTGCTCTGCGAGTAGGGGGTGGAGGCGCGAGCCCCCAGTTGTCTTGCCACTGATGGAGGGCTGGGGTTGGGGGGCCACCTTCACAGTCGGAACCACACTCAGGAGCTCTGACTCAAGGGTCTTGCCAGCACAGAAGCACCTTCCTCCCGGTCTAACCGGATCTTTTCCTGCCTGTCACCTGTCTCAGTCACACCTGAGGATCAAGATGATCACTTGTTGGTGTTGGTCTAATTGCACGAATTTCTTTAACCAAAAAGCTTGTTAAACGCCCTGTTTGGCACCTTATGTGGAAGACATGTTCTGTGTGCCCTGCCTCTGAGGATCAGTCATGGGTTTCTACAGCCTCATTTCCAAGGAGCCGATATTTGGTGGAATGATTCCTTACCCACCTCTCTATCCCAGTTTCCTATAAGTGAGTAGAGGTTGCAGACACAAACGGAGGAAGGAAGAGAAGTAACAACAGCAAAAAAAAAAAAACCAAACCAGTAGCAAATGCAAAGACCAAAGAGTACAAGTGGTAGGAGGTAGGGAGAGAGAGAAACACAGGGATGGGACAGACGGAGCAGCTTGGAACAAAATGCCGTGTGCCTGCACGTTCCTCGAATTCCAGGCCCTGAACGCGGAGGCTGGAGTGGGGCCAAGGGCCCAGAGCTGCCCACTGAGGGCAGCCCCACCTCCCACCCCTCCCTTACCGCCCCTGCAACCACGTCCACCCCGTGCTGCCCCACGAGCCAAGGGGAAAGACAGGGACCCAAATCGACCGATGTATGCTGAGTTTTGTTTTGTTTTGTCTTAATTACATCTGTCACTAAATCTTGGCTCATGACCTACAGGCATACCAGTTACCCATGCACTCTTATGGTGATCGCTAACGAGGAACTAGCTGTCATTTAAAGTGACCCCATACTGAATGTCGGGGACACAGAGATGATGTGTAGGAAAAGATCTGTGGGAATTTCTGAGGTCTTGGTGGCTCAGTGGTAAAGAATCTGCCTGCCAGTGCAGGAGACGCGGGTTCGATCTCTGAGCTGGAAAGAATCCCTGGAGGAGGAAATGGCCACCTACTCCAGGATTCTTGCCTGGAGAATCCCATGGGCAGAGGAGCCTGGGGGGCCGCAGTCCATGGGGTCCACAGAGTCGGACCCGACTGAAATGGCTGAGCACGCCTCACATTTCTTGTTCTCTAGACCTGTGTTATTCAGTTCAGTGAACAGTAACCACGCAAGACAATGTCAGTTTAAATTGATCAGTTTTTTAAAAAAGTTTTAAAAAAACTAAAAATCCACATCCTGAGTCTACATCAGCCTCCTCTACCGCCCCGGCAACCCCACGTGGCCAGTGACTGCCATCCTGTAGGTGAAACCTGGAACATTTCTGGGATCACGGAAATTTCCATTGCGTAGCAGAGGGCTTAAGCACCTTAAATAGTATGCTTCAGCTCTGGAGGTATTTGATAATTCTTTAAGAATTTTTTAAAAAAAAGCATCGTGTTCAAGAAGATAGTTTAATCGAGTGATTAGATTACTCTCCTCCCATCTGCCATTTTTCTCGACTCAGCCAGGGCGAAGTTCTTACCTGTTTTGCTCACGTGCTCTCTGTGGGAAAAGGTCTCAGCCGCCTTCTTGAAGACGGCAGCCCATCGTCACGTTACCCTGTGGCCCTGGGCATGTTTGCTCACGTCTGTCTCCCACTAGCATGCAAGCTCCACGAGGCAGAGGAATGTTTTTGAATGAATAACTTTTACAAACTAGCAGAGGGTTGATTTCCTCAGTGGAATATTTAACCGCATGACTCACCAAGTTACTGAAGCCAATTACATTCAGAGCTTGCTTCAAAACAGCAAATTTCTCCCTGTTCAGGGAATGCTCTGCTGTTGATATATCTTCTCTAAGGGTCTGGTGCAAATACCTGTGAGGAGGAAAACCACACAGTTTTACGGCTTGGCTCGTCAACAAACCCCAGCGGTGAAGTCACTTCAGCCCTGTCTGGTCTCCAGAATAACGGACGTCACCTGGACACCGTGTCCCTGTGCTATTCACAGGCTTTGGCCCGTAAGGGCACATGCTGTTTCCGGAAGGAAGGAAGGAAGGTTCTTGCTGGGCCAGAGCGTGCTCACACTGTTCTCCTCGGTTCTCACTCGACTGGCTCCCCTCCTCACAGAAGGTCATGAGCACTCTGTGTGTTTCATACAGAAATCTAGCAGATTCTACCGCATGCTTTGTAATTCATATTTGTCATCAAGACTTTAAATTGAGAGCAACCTACGATTTCTTCTAGTCAATATCTTTTAACTACGAGGTGGATGATTAATTCATGGATTTATTCCTTTCTTTCAAAAAGCACAAAAAGGACAAAAGAAGTTGACGGTGTTAGTTGCTCAGTCGTGTCCGACTCTTTGTGACCCCATGGACTGCAGCCCGCCAGGCTCCTCTGTCCATGGGATTCTCCAGGCAAGAATACTGGAGTGAGTTTCCATTTCCTTCTCCAGGGGATCTTCCCGACCCAGGGATCGAACCCAGTCCTCCAACATTGCAGGCAGACTCTTTACCGTCTGAGCCACCAGGGTAGCCCTAAGCACAAAGGAATTGCCCACCAAATACACCATACTAACACTTCAGGATACAAAGAGCTTATCCCTGGAGGCTCAAGAACAAACACAGTGTGTCCACAGGCACAGACAAGAGAAAAAGCAACAGCTATGATGCAGGATGGAAGCAGAATAACAGAGAAGGCCTTGGCCTGTTTGCAGGAGTGCAGAAAGGGAACCGGGGGAACGGCTGTGGGCCAGGACAGGCCTTCGGTTTCAAGAGCTGACGTTTGAGTAAGGATCGCCCAGGCAAATCCGAGATCCAAGGTGATCCTCAGAATGACTGGCACCATGTGCAAAGGCACACGGGCAGGATCATATGTGATGTGTGTATGTTGGAAACTTGAGTAGGTCTGCACACCTGGAGCCTCTGGTGAGAGGGGCGGAGGGCGATGAGGCCAGACAAGGAGCCAGAGCCCTGTGTGTCCTGCAGAAGAGTTTCCATGGCAGCGTGCAAGTGATGGCTGTCCCCAGGGTCTTGAAGCAAAGAAAGATTGGCAGATCAGGAGGGGTCTCCCTGCAGCCCAGTGAGGTGGCCTGGAATTAGCACTCAGCAGTTGCAGCAGTTCAGTTGCTCAGTCGTGTATGACTCTTTGTGACCCCATGGACTGTAGCCCACCAGGCTCCTCTGTCCATGGGATTCTCCAGGCAAGAGTACTGGAGTGGGCTGCCATTCCCTTCTCCAAGAGGTCTTCCCAACCTGGATCTCCTCCATTGCAGGCAGATTCTTTACCAACTGAGCTACGAGGAAGGCCTGGGAAGAGATGAGGCAAAGAAATAAACCAACAGTGAAGCAAAGCGAAGGAGATGGAGAGGCAGGTGGGCGAGAGGAGGGCTGGCTGCTCACGGGGTCTGTGGATGGTGGGGGGAGAGGCATCAATGATGCTTTGTAAGTTTCCGTCTGGGGAAGTAGGGTGGAGCGGGCCTCATTCAATCAGGGGGGCTTCTCAAGAGTAGGAGTGCGTTCTTGAGAAAGACAGAGCTTATCATAGCTGTGTTTGTTCACTTTGAACTACTTGCTGGAAGTTCACATGGTGTTCCAAGAAATAATCGGCTATAAGGATCTGAAATTCAGAAAAGTCCAGAAAAGAAGCCCTGGAAGTCATCAACACGAAGACGACTAAGATCCCGGGAGTGGATGCGCACCCTGGAAAGAAGGGTCCCACATTTTATGGATGAAGACAGAGTTGATGGAGAAGAGACTGTAGGGGTAAGGAGCGGGGGCGATGGCAGGCAGGTGCAGACTCTGTCGGTGCGGACGAGGGGTCTGGAAGGCCTTCTTTGCCCTTGACCTTGGCTGGGATGGGGGGTCCAAGTGAAACAGCCCACCGGATGGGGTGGAGAGTGGGGAGACCTCAGGAGGCTTTTACGGTGAGGCAGAAGCACATTAAGACCGGAGGAAATGAAAAGACGGAGAAGGAGGAGGAGGAGGAAGGAGAGGGCCTGGACTCGGAGCCCCTCGGCCCAGTGGACAGACACTGCCTTCCCCACATCCGGTCAGGTGATGAATGCCGTCCAGCCACCGGACATCTCGGAGTAGAGGGACCCCTGCTCATGGCCTCAGTTTCTCTAGGAGAGAGCGCAGTTGAGGCTTAGACGATGAGGGAAAGTGGACTTGAGGACTGGATTGAGAATCTAAGCCACTGGCTGTGGATGAGAGACCCTGTGGTCAAGCAGAGGGCTTCCCAGGCCGTGCTAGTGGTAAAGAGCCCACCTGCCGGTGCAGGGCACACAGCAGAGGCGGGTTCGACCCCTGGGTAGGGCAGATCCCCTGGGGAGGGCATGGCGACCCACTCCAGTGCTCTGGCCTGGAAAACCCATGGACAAAGGAGCCTGGCGGGCTACAGCCCATAGGGCCACAGAGAGTCAGACACGACTGGGGTGACTCAGCACACAGGGAGCCACCAGACACGGGAGGGTCAGCAAGGCAGCCAAGGGCCTGGGGGCTGCTGGCCAGCCTCAGCGGGGCTCTCTCTTTCTCTGAGGATAGGCGAGCTGGGGGTTGGGGCCTTGGACCTAAAGGAAAAGGTCACGGGCCACCATGTTAGCAAGGGGTTGAGTTACGACGGTCAGAGCCGTCTGGCCTAAAATTCACAAAATTCTAGTGACTTAAAGGTCTTAATGACAAGAAGCTGTAACCAGTCTTAACTCTTCCTGTTCTTGCAGAAGTTTTCCATCCGTCTTTGCTGGTGTCATCTTTTCTTTTCTGCTTGTAACATAGGATAGAATTCCATTCAGAGTGGTTACTTGACATCTTGTAAAGAGCAGTTAGCTCTCATCAACATTAGAGAGTCAAATATGCAAAACATCAGGGTTCCTTTCCACATTCTTGCAAGTTAATCGTTAATAAATGCCACCTATGGAGAATTCAAATATTTCTTTAACCCTCAGCATCTCCCACTTTCTGTGTCTTATGGTGGGAATTTACGGCAGCTCTGACCTACTCCATGAAGCAGTTAAATTCTGGGCAGAAGGAACCATTGGAGTTAATCTGGGTAATTTAGACAGGGCTATTGAGCCTGTAATGGCTCCTGAGAAACCAGATCAAGATTGGGGGTTTTCCAGGGCAGCTGACTGATGGCAGGAATGATGCTTGAGGACTGTTTGCGTTTTCCTCGATAATCAGAAAACTTGTTGGTATGAGGACAATGCAAAAGAAAAAAAGAACAGCTAAATCTCAATGTCTTCTATACAAACTTTACAATCCTCCTGCTTTTCAGTAAGGCCAAGGTTGGTTTCACTAGAAATACAGGTCTTTACTCAACAGCCAACCTCTATCTTATGGGAAGGTTAGTGTCAGGAAAATGAAAAAATTAAAAGTCTACATTTTAGACATTAAAAGGACTTGTTTTCCCTCTGAAATCATTTAATAATGAAACCGCACACAGGGCAGGAGTTTCAGCAAGCTCTAGGAGATGTGACGGACAGGGAAGCCTCGCATGCTGCAGTCCGTAGGGTTGCAAAAGAGTCGGCATGACTGAGCAGGTGAACAACGTCACGCAGGACAGAAAAATCCTAAAAAAATACGCCTGGTAAAACACTGCAGCCAAGAACGCAGCAGAGCTCTGTCTGGCCCTTTCTGATGACATTTTAAACTTTTATTATCTATAAAATGGAATAAAAGTAGGTTAAATGTGAAATTTAAAAAATTCATTTCTCCTTCATGATGACTTTATGTTAATTAAATAAGACACTACGTGTAATATGCTTTCTAAACTCATAGATTGCAATGTACACCTAGGATAGGAGTATTTCCTGGGGAAAAAAAATGTATCTTGCATATGTGGAGAGCTTTCTCAGTGTGCTTGGTCATTAATGAATCTCTTTAATAAGATATATAACTAAGTCAAACGAAATAAGGAACATTTTGAGAAATTACAACACACGCTATTAAGCATGTAGAATATTTTAAACTGTAAAATATACTTGTCTGTTTGCCAATAGATAAAAGTAATAAACAGATAAAGAGACCATAATTTTCACTTCCTGATCATTTTTCCCCCAGTGTGAACCACTTGAAGATTAACAATCACATGTGTGTTTCCATGTGGCTTTAACACTTGGAAAGAGGTAAGAATGACTGTGGGCCACGGCTGACTGGCATCCCGGTAGACGAGCCACGCTCTGTTGATGCTTTCCCCCCAATCTCTACACCATGGTTGAGACCCACCTGGACGAATCTGTGCAAGTGTTTCCTCTGATAGCTTCGGACTCTGTCCCTACTCATTAACGGTTCGACACGTCAACTACAGGTTGGCACGTGCCAGGAGCCTTTGTCAGCAACAGAACAGCAACAACCACGAGGACATCTTCCATCTGCCTCTGTGGAGAGCGGACCCTGGACTGCTGCAGCTGCGGACCTTCGACACCCCTGCGGGGAATTCAGGCAGGGTGGAGAGGGAGGCACTCTGTGCTCCAGGGAAGCTGGTGGAAGATGTCTTCAGATGGATAGATGTTTTCGGGAACTGATTTCGTGATCCCAATCCCCGCATCTCCTCAGATGTTGAAGTGCACTGAATCCCTTTGTGGTGACATCAGCTCCTCGTGAGTAGCAGAAGAGTTTTTGTAAAGTAGGCCCTTGACTGCATCGAGCTCCCCCTGCACCAAAATCTCATGTGTGGACCCTCCCCAGCGCCTCTCTGGAGCAGCCTCTCAGAGAGAGCTGTGGTGCTCTCCCCAGCGGCAGTCCCCATTTTGCTCCAAATAATAACTCCCAGCTCACTCTGTGCATCGGTTTTAGTTGACATACAATTCCCGGTTTTCCGATCTTGGAATATCCATCTCCAGGGTCTTTCACGGCAGGGTCTTTTATGTCTTGCAAACCATGTTCTGACAGCTCAGAGAGCCTGCTTTTACCATCTCCTCTTAGCTCGTACAGAACTCGGGACGGTGACACTTGGCAACACGGAGACGTGTGGCCAGAGAGAGAAACATCAGCGACGTGTCGTTTGTGGAACCAGGAACCGCTCCTGTTTTATTTTCAAAAGGTTGACAGATCGGAGACGCTCCAGGTGTTGTTCCCCACAGAGCAGAAGATGGTAGCCTGGAGGCTGGACCGTGTTAATAATAGGTGGGTTGATACTGTTTGATTAATTGAACTCAAAAGGAAAGGCGGTGAGAACCGAAAACACGTGTCAGACCCTTCACTGGAGGTTCCGGAAGCACTTCCATTCATCTTCAGATTGATCCTAAAAGGCAGAGCTATCGTTGTGCCCATTTGTGCTACAAGGGAACTGAAGCGCGTTTACGATTTCCAAGCCAGCACCTGGCCGACAGACAGCACCGTCTGTGCCTACCCCTCTGTGCCCCTCAGCTCTCCTGCGAGGGGCTGGGAGGAGAGGGGAGGCTGGGCAGCACCGTAAGGCACCTTCCTCTAGTTACAGTGTGGCTTAGACATGTGGGGGAGGAAACGAGGCGTGGAATCACTGCTATACATGGGTGCATTTTAAACAGAATGCAAAGTCTCACAAGGTTTAAGATTCCATAGGATAGTTTATGATTATTCGATTCTGTCTCAACTCTGTAGGTGTATTACAGACACGAAACGGAGTAGCTGGTAATGAGCCGGACCCCACGGGACCTTCCAGGGACAGGCGCCCCTCACCATCCACCTGCCTGTGGTTTGTGGGCAGGTTCAGCTCCTTAGGTCTTCCCCAAGTTCCAAAGAATAAAGTTAACCAGAGAAATGAGAAAACGCAGGAAAAGAGGAAAACAGTCAAGCAAGACAAAATCATAATAGCTTGATCATTATGCAAAGAGTGCCAAAGAACTGATGCCTTCGAACTGTGGTGTCCGAGAAGACTCTTGAGAGGCCCTTGGACTGCAAAGATCAAACCAGGCAATCTTAAAGGAAATCAACCCCGAATAATTATTGGGACGACTGATGCTAGAGTTGAAGCTCCAGTATTTTGGTAACCTGATGTGAAGAGTGGACTCATTGGAAAAGTCCTTGATGCTGGGAAAGATTGAGGGCAGGAGGAGAAGGGGGCAACAGAGGATGAGATGGCTGGATGGCATCACCGACTGAACGGACATGGGTTTGGGCTACTCCAGCAGATAGTGAAGGACAAGGAAGTCTGGCATGCTGCAGTCCATGGGGTTGAGAAGAGTTGGACACTACTTAGCAACCGAACACAATAATCATTAAACAATGATTAATGATTAAACAAAGTCAAGGACCTTTAGTTCCTCCTCAAGAGCTATAGACACCATTCTTTAGCCATGTCCTTGAGCTGTTTTGCAGATACTGAAACCCCTGCCAGTTGGGAGAAGTAAACTATATTCTGCCCTCAACAACTGTATTCTATTCTATATATAGACCCCAGACGGGTTGGAACCAGAAGGCTGATGACGTTGGCTCCTATTCACTTCACCGCCAACCAATCAGAAGACTGTGAGCTGATCACACACTCTGCAGCCCTCTAGCTCATTCAGTCTTCAGAAGCTGCTCCCTCGAAGTCACTGGGGAATTTGAATCTAGTGAGCTTGAGCTGCCTGGACGCTCACGGAATACAGCAATGGCTACTTCAGCCACACGCCTGCGACTGGATGAACAGCTCCTTTATTAGTTCCAGAAAAGAGTTTCGTTTCTTTAGGGTAGGTTCCTTACATATCTCCCTTCCCCGTTGTTGCTTTTTATATAATAGATGACGGTGATTTATTCTGAACAACTAAGTTTATAAATCTCATTTTTAAAGACCAGGATGAGAAAAGCACATCTGTACCAAAGAAACAAATGACTTTGTTTTCACTCACATTAAAAATAATAGCAAACCAGGTGAATAGGTGTTACACCTGAAAGGTACAAAAGCCCACTCAGCTTTGAACACCTGTTCTTGAAGGTCTTCATTACAAGTTAAGTTTAAGATAAGCCAGTAACAAGAAACACTGACTTGTGCTTCTTCTAATCAACTGTTCCATCGTTCCAGTCTGTTGACTGTCGTGACAACGAACAGTATTCCAGGAACATATCTTCTAAGGCGGGTCAAAAATCTTGCTTGTGTCTGTGGTGTGTAAATGCCTGTGAGTGTGTGAGTGAAGGGCGCATATGTGTGTGTATTGATAACTTATGCTTTGCCATAAAGGAACACAGATTCTGGAATACATTTCCTGTGGGTAGAGGGGCAAATTAAAATCGCTAATCTCCCAGTGTATGGCAGCACTGAGACAAGGGGAGCGGGATTCAAGGTGGCGATGATTTGATCCGAGTATCAAACAACGACCTTTTGCAGAAGAAGCAGAACTTCAAGGGCGTGGTGCCCGCCTCGGGGCACGTGCACCTCCTCTCTCAGAGCCCAGCCCGACACAGCACACTGTAAACTTGCAGCTGGTGGATGAATGAGCCCTGCAGACGTGATGTGCGGCACTGTGAATCAGTCAGCCAAGGCGCACCATACGCATCAAAGTTCTAAGACGCTAAACCTAATAGCTATCCCCACAAAAAAAGAAACGATGATTACGGGAGGTGACGGAGGTGCCAGCTGGCACTACAGCCGCATCATATTTCAATGTATGAATGTATCAAACCAACACATTGTCCGGCGTCAGCCTACGCAGCAGCGTCCGTCTCTCAGCCGTGCCTGGCTCTTTGGAGCTCCATGGACTGTAGCCCACCAGGCTCCTCTGTCCGCGGGATTCTCCAGGCAAGAATACCGGAGTGGAACACCATTTTCTACGCCAGAGGACTTGCGTGACCGAGGGATCGGACCCGGGTCTCCTCCCCTTCAGGCAGATTCTTTACTGCCTGAGCCACCAGGGAGGCCCAAGCTCACCACACAATGCTGTAGGTCAATTACATCTCAAAATTAACTGACCTGATTTAAAAACACCAGAACAAACAGAAACAGCCACCCTGGCCGTGCTCATCAGGCCTCCTGGTTCTGCAGACAGGGGACGGCTCTTCTGTGTCTGCAGGAGTGCCCAGCACACACAGGGAGAGCAGCCTCCAGTGGAAACACCGTAACGGGGGTCCCTCCTTCACACCACGTGTCTGCCCTTCGCAGGTCTGGGCTCACAGACCACAGACGCAATTTTTTGCTGGTGTTTGATCTGCCACATAAACAACAAAAGAACGATGTCTTCTGACCATGGGCAGAGCTGCCTTCTACTTGGGGAAGTTTAATATGTAAGCAGAAACCAGATAAGGCCCAAACCAGACGGCCGGCAACAACAAAGACAGCCCTGTTTACCAGCTGACGGAGGAGGACGGCAGCACGCTCCTTCCTGCTCACCCACCCCCATGCTGCTCCTCAAAGGAAATGCTTTTCTTGACTGTTTTAAAACTATCTGGAAAGTATTAACCAATTTTAAATCCCCCCTCCATGGAATATGAATAAGATTTTCTTTTTTTTATTAACCGCAGGTTCAGATCCGTAAATCCCCCTCAATGAAAATGTTAATATATTAGCCGCAAACTGTTTTGTTTGGAGAGAGGAAACTCTGCCCGTGGTCCTAGGAGAAGAACAGAATCTGTTTAATAAATTACGCATTCAGAATGACTTCGGGTCTTGTGACATTCCCAGAATAGTCTGTCCATATTTTTCTCATCAGTCAGAATATTTCTGCAAAACATCTGGTGGGACAAACTCTAAACTCTCACCATCTCTCCAACGGCAGGGGTTGTGGGGGCGGTTGGTGTGTCTGATAAAGTCACTTAGTTCTTGAACACGGAGGTGGAGGCACCAGAAGAGAGCAGCTGCCTCCAGCACCGAGGGTCCAGGACACGGGTCTGGGGGTCGAACCCCAGGCTGCACTCTGTCCCCAGCCCTGTGTCTGGAGGGGACTCCTTCCTGCCAGAGGAAGGGGCGTCCTTTCCTCCTCGCAGAGACACGGAGGACCAGCAGTGATTACAGGGATGACTCAGTGAAGTGGGAAGAAAGGGAAGTTTTCGCTCAGAGCTGGTGTCAGCGTCTGGCCTTTAAGAACCTGTTTAACCCACCAAGGCCAGGCGGGGGCTGCGTCTGCTGGGTGGAGTAGGGGGGTTCCATACTTCTCCCAGGTCCGGGGCACAGCAGACCAGCTCAGGCTCTGCACGTGGGGAGGGGCAGCCGGTACGCCTGTATTCATCTGGCTCAGTTCAGGCTGAGCAGGTACAGAAGTCCTCCTCGGGAAATCTCACCAAAGAGCTTTGTGTAGGGTCATACCCACAACACTGTGGTGAAGGGTAACTCAGACCTAAGCCGGCGTTTGAAATCCTGACTGAGGTGGACACCTGCATGGAAACGCCGGTCATCTGTGCATGTGCCAGAAGGTGACACTCACGCTCATGACCTGTAGGGACAGTCACTGCTGATCAGCGCTTTCAGTTCTGGGACCCGCTGTGGACTCACATGGGTGTCTGTGCAAGGGGACCCATGCAACAGCGTGACGCTGCTGCCTGCTGTGCTTCAGCCACTCAGTTGTGTCCAGCTCCTTGCGATCCCACAGACTGCAGCTCGCCAGGCGTCCCTGGCCATCACCATCTCCCAGACTTCGCTCAAACTCATGTCCATCAAGTGGGTGCTGCCATCCAACCAGCTCATCCTTTGTCGTCCCCTTCGCCTCCTGCCTTCACTCTTTCCCAGCATCAGGGTCTTCTCCAATCAGTCAGCTCTTCACATTAGGCAGCCAAAGTACTGGAGCCTCAGCTTCAGCACCAGTCCTGGCAATGAACACCCAGGACTGGTCTCCTTTAAGATGGACTGGCTGGACCTCCTTGCAGTCCACGGGAAGAGTCTTCTCCAGCGCCACAGTTCTAAAGCATCAATCCTTTGGCATTCAGCCTTCCCTATGGTCCAACTCTCAAATCCATACACGGCCACTGGAAAAACCGTGCTGCTGCTGCTGAGTCGCTTCAGTTGTGCCCGACTCTGTGCGACCTCCTAGATGGCAGCCCACCAGGCTCCCCCGTCCCTGGGAGTCTCCAGGCAAGAGCACTGGAGTGGGTTGCCATTTCCTGCTCCAGTGCATGAAAGTGAAAAGTGAAGTGAAGTTGCTCAGTCGTGTCTGACTCTGAGCGACCCCATGGACTATAGCCCACCTGGCTCCTCCACCCATGGGATTCTCCAGGTAAGAGTGCTGGAGTGGGGTGCCAGTGCCTTCTCCGTGTAAAAACCATAGCTTTGACTATAAGGACCTTTGTCAGCAGAGACCACCAAAGGCAAGTCTTTGAATCCCACCAGGAGGAGCATGCCAAGAAGCCGCCCCTCTGGATTGAAGAGCCTGGGTGTACAGGCGAGTCCCCCATCAGATCAACTTTCCCAAGTTTTACTGGCATCATGTCAAAGCTCTGCTCAGCCAAAACTTTCCCCTAATAACAAAAGCCTTGTACATGTTTTCCAGCCTCCCCACAACGCCACTCTGCTCACCGACCCCTCACTCTGTCCTGTTCCCGGGGCCCACACTGAAGCTGGCTGCCAGGCACTGTGACACTGACCATCTGCGCTCGGGAGCAGCCACCCAGAGTCTTCCAGCTGCACCCATGTGCCCAGGAAGATTCAGCAAACAAAAAGGCTGACCCTTCCAAAGGTAAGAGGGGTCTCCTCGCCTCACTGTCTTCAAGCAGGACACTATCTTCTCCTCTTTACAGACCAGATCTGAAACATCAGCTTTTCTTGGGACTCGAGCCTGAGTGCTTTTCCCTGGAGCTCAAGCCACTGCCTCTCCTGGGGCTTTAGCTTACCCTCAGCAGCGCTGGAGACCTCTCAGCCTCCATATCTGTGTGAAATCAATCATGTATACCATATATGAGCTTCCCGGGGCTCAGCGATAAAGAATCCACTGCCAGTGCAGGAGACGCGGGTTTGATTCCTAGGTTGGGAAGATCCTCTTGGAGAAGGAAATGGCAACCTATTCCAGTATTTCTGCCTGGGGAAGGCCATGGACAAAGGGGCCTGGCGGGCTACAGTCCACGGGGTTGCAAAAGAGTTGGACACAACTTAGTGATTACACAACAAATGTGTGTGTGTGTGTGTGTGTGTGTGTGTGTGTGTGTGTTGAGTCTTCCCTGGTGGCGCAGACGGTAAAGCGTCTGCCTGCAGCGCGGGAGACCTGGGTTCGATCCCTGGGTTGGGAAAATCTCCTGGAGAAGGAAATGGCAACCCACTCCAGTACCCTTGTCTGGAGAATCCCACAGACGAAGGAGCCTGGTGGGCTGCAGTCCACGGGGTCGCAGAGTCGGACACGACTGCGCGGCTTCACTTTCACTTTCAAATATATGTATGTATACACACACACACGTATATGCACGCCTATTACATACACACACACACACATACATATAATATACATAAAGAAATTTATTCTTCCCCACTTTACTTATTCACACATTAACACACTTAAACAGTGAATAGTTTTCATTTAACATCTACAACTTAGAGGTCATCAATTTGACTCTTTTTGGATAGAGATCATGACACCCATGTTCTTGATTTAGATTCTCCTAAAGTCTCAATCAGTGCTGACTGTGAGACTGTTTCCACACACACCTGAACATTTCCACGTGTCTCTGGGTTTTCAGAGACACCTACCTGGCTCTGTTTATACCTGGTAGGTTTCCAACATGCCTGTGAGAGGCCATAGGTAACTGGTTGATACATAAGCAGTGAACAGAAACTCCACTTTTTTGTTTGATTAAAGGTTGGCAAAAGAAAGAGAAAAATAGATGCCATAAAACTCAATCCTTCTTTCATCAGAAAAAACGAAACCAAAGAAAACCCCAGTGAAACTACAGTAAAGAATTTCTGTGGGTAATGTTCTAGTGAAAAGGAGCTTAGGGTAAGGAAAAAAGATGCAAGTACATGATCAGAGGTGATGCATCTACTTTAAATTCTTTAAGGAAGGGCAGAAGGGAGGTATGAGAAAATGGATGGGAGGGGAGAGTTAGAAAACAACATTTCTAAACAGAAAAGGAGTTCACTTCATCAGTTTGCTCGCCTTTCTGGATAACGTAAGCAGACAAATAGCACCCTTTCTGGAAAGCAGTGCACGTCCAGAGCAGGCAGAAAGTCACCCATCCCGTGGGCAGAAGCTCACTGCCCTGGCGTCAGAACAACGTCGATACTCAAAGGTCTCCATCCTGTGAATAAGAAACACCAGCCTCTCCTTTTCAGCAAGCTGGGATTTTTGTAAAGAAGTTAAAATGAGTAAGGTCAAAATATGCGACGTCCGTAACTTTCATGGAGATTTTAAAAATAAAGTTCAGGAAAATCTCAACCACAGTATCTTATTAAAACCCAGGCAATGCATTAAATCATGAGAAACGCTGGACTGGAAGTACACACGCTGGAATCAATATTGCCGGGAGAAGTATCAATAACCTCAGATATGCAGATGACACCACCTTTAAGGCAGAAAGTGAAGAGGAGCTAAAAAGCCTCTTGATGAAAGTGAAAGAGGAGAGTGAAAAAGTTGGCTTAAAGCTCAACATTCAGAAAACGAAGATCATGGCATCCGGTCCCATCACTTCATGGGAAATAGATGGAGAAAGAGTGGAAACAGTGTCAGACTTTATTTTTGGGGCTCCAAAATCACTGCAGATGGTGACTGCAGCCATGAAATTAGAAGATGCTTACTCCTTGGAAGAAGAGTTATGACCAACCTAGATAGCATATTCAAAAGCAGAGACATTACTTTGCCAACTAAGGTCCGTCTAGTCAAGGCTACGGTTTTTCCTGTGGTCATGTATGGATGTGAGAGTTGGACTGTGAAGAAGGCTGAGCACCGAAGAATTGATGCTTTTGACCTGTGATGTTGGAGAAGACTCTTGAGAGTCCCTTGGACTGCAAGGAGATCCAACCAATCCATTCTGAAGGAGATCAACCCTGGGATTTCTTTGGAAGGAATGATGCTAAAGCTGAAACTCCAGTACTTTGGCTACCTCATGCAAAGAGTTGACTCACTGGAGAAGACTCTGATGCTGGGAGGGATTGGGGGCAAGGGGAGAAGGGGACGATCGAGGATGAGATGGCTGGATGGCATCACGGACTCGATGGACTTGAGTCTGAGTGAACTCCGGGAGATGGTGATGAACAGGGAGGCCTGGCGTGCTGCGATTCATGGGGTCGCAAAGAGTCGGACACGACTGAGCGACTGAACTCAACATATTTTCAATAAAAGAATATATTATATAAAAATACAGTATAATATTCTAACACAGAATTTTAAAAATCAGAGCCAAGATCATCTAAAGGAAAAATGATTGGAATTAAGTCCTTGGCACTCAACATGAAATGTTAACATATTCTCAGTTCAGTTCAAAACTTCTTTGAACTGCTCCAATATTTCCACCTGAATGCTAAACTTGAACTACTTATTAGTAACAACAAAACAGTATTCCCAAAACAACCAAGCGCTTGGATTAAGTCCAGATAAGTGATCGCTGTGAGCTCCCCAGTTGCACTGTGTTTTTAGGTCAAAATCCTTCTATGTGAGAAAGGAACATCTGCAGAAAAGGCCCAGGCATGCTGCCTAACTGCCATTATCCCCCGACACTGAAAAATCAACCGAGAGGCAAAAGTTCTGAAAACATTATTATTGAAGGTGCGAATGACGTGCTTTATCGCTTTATCTCCAGATGCAACAGCCTAATTGTGACATGTCAATACGAGAAATCCAGGAAGTTACACAAGAATACTAAAAAGCCACCGGTTATGCCGAGAGGTATAGAATAAGTAAAAAAAAAAAAGTTCAAAACTAGCTTTCCCAAAGATGGATGCGGGAACCTTGAAAACCAGTAAGCGTGGCTGTTTTGGCCATCGTACGTTCATCCATCTAGAGCAAGAGTTCACATTCCCCTCCAACTCTCCTCCCCAGCACTGAAGAGACGAAATGACGCTGAGGCCCAGCAGAAAGCAGGTCCCTCTTCTCCTGTTACCACGACCATCACTGTAGTATCCATCTTTGTAGAAATAACTCGATAGTTTTCTAAACCAATTCTACTCTTGAAAATGTTAATAAGTAACACTTTAAAGAGAAATATGATGAAGTGCAGATACAGCTTCCCTATCAGACTTAAATTTTCATATGTACAAAACTGCACATTTCCTTAGAAATAAATTTAAATGGATTTGCGGTACTGTGGATTCTTTAAACAGTCTAGAAACATTCTAAACATTCTCTGGTATCTTCTTTCTGCCCAGTCTGCTGCTTCTAACAACCTTAGTCTTTATATTTCAGGTGTGAAATATAGAGTTACCTCTTCAAAGAGTTAACCTTCAAGGAGTTAACCCTAACTCTCAAGTTTTTTTGAAAATAAAAGGCTCTAAAACTAGGAAGATTTAAATCAGTAGGTATTCCCTCCTGATTTGTTAGAAGACATACAACTTAAAATGGGGGGGGGGGTGGCGGGTAAGGCAGAATTAAATTATGGTTTCCCAGGTGGCTTAGTGGTAAAGAATCAGCCTGCCAATGCAGGAGACGCGAGTTCAATCCCTGGGTCAGGAAGATCCCTGGAGAAGGAAACGGCAACCCACTCTAGTGTTTCTTGCCTGGGAAAGTCCATGGATAGAGCAGCCTGGCGGGCTGCAGTCCACGGGATTGTAAAGGAGTCAGAGACAACTGACTAAACAACAACAGCAACAGAACTAACCTACACAGACTAACTAATAAAAGGTAGAAACCACAGCTGTCATCATCAACAATGAGAGTGATCACGGCTTATTTCCCTGCAGTGATGATTTTAGGAAAGCTTTATCTGAAACCCAGTGGCATGGCCTCTTTCGTTCTTTCTTCTTTCTCTTTTTCCTCTCCTCTCCAGGAATGAGGTTCCTGTCTCAAGCACAGCGGTAACAGAGGAGGCGGAGGACAATGAGAAAAGCATCTAAGATTATGTTTCCTCTGTTCTGTGCTTTGTTTTTCTTCCTCTGGCTTCTAACCTTAATCAGCTGATTTGCTCACAGCTCTAAATTTCCTTCTCACTTCCCTCTAATCTCCGTTTTCAGATAAGAAATCTCTTCCTGCTGAAATTGGAAAGCTTCCACTAAATGGAATCAATCACACTATCAGCCAAAGAGAAATCAAGATCCATTTGAAAAGGTCAGATAAAAGTAGGACATTTGCAATGTTGATGATGCTACATTGAAACAACTGCACTGTATCCTTATAATGACCTAGTTCAGGAAATTGCTATGAAGTTTAGTGATATGTTACTAAGTTACTTTGCACTTCAGCAACCTCCATATATTGTGATGAGAGCCTCAGTTCAGTTCAGTTGCTCAGTCGTGTATGACTCTTTGCGACCCCATGAATCGCAGCACGCCAGGCCTCGCTGTTCATCACCATCTCCCGGAGTTCACTCAGACTCACGTTCATCAAGTCAGTGCCATCCAGTCATCTCATCCTCGGCCGTCCCCTTCTCCTCCTGCCCCCAATCCCTCCCAGCATCAGAGTTTTTTCCAATTAGTCAACTCTTCGCATGAGGTGGCCAAAGCACTGGAGTTTCAGCTGTAGAATCATTCCTTCCAAAGAAATCCCAGGGTTGATCTCCTTCAGATGGATTGGTTGGATCTCCTTGCAGTCCAAGGGACTCTCAAGAGTCTTCTCCAACACCACAGCTCAGAAGCATCAATTCTTCGATGCTCAGCCTTCTTCACAGTCCAACTCTCACATCCATACCTGATCACAGGAAAAACCGTAGCCTTGACTAGATGGACCTTAGTTGGCAAAGTAATGTCTCTGCTTTTGAATATACTATCTAGGTTGGTCATAACTTTTCTTCCAAGGAGTAAGCGTCTTTTAATTTCATGGCTGCTGTCACCATCTGCAGTGATTTTGGAGCCCCCCAAAATAAAGTCTGACAGTGTTTCCACTGTTTCCCCATCAATTTCCCATGGAGTGATGGGACCGGATGCCATGATCTTCGTTTTCTGAATGTTGAGCTTTAAGCCAACTTTTCCACTCTCCTCTTTCACTTTCATCAAGAGGCTTTTTAGCTCCTCTTCACTTTCTGCCATAAGGGTGGTGTCATCTGCATATCTGAGGTTATTGATA
>SJYG01000105.1:3211983-3226759 GCA_006410535.1 Litocranius walleri | reverse complement strand
GTGTATTCTTGCCACCTCTTCTTAATATCTTCTGCTTCTGTTAGGTCCAGACCATTTCTGTCCTTTATCGAGCCCATCTTTGCATGAAATGTTCCCTTGGTATCTCTAATTTTCTTGAAGAGATCTCTAGTCTTTCCCATTCTGTTCTTTTCCTCTACTTCTTTGCATTGATCGCTGAAGAAGGCTTTCTTATCTCTTCTTGCTAGTCTTTGGAACTCTGCATTCAGATGCTTATATCTTTCCTTTCTTCCTTTGCTTTTTGCTTCTCTTCTTTTCACAGCTATTTGTAAGGCCTCCCCAGACAGCCATTTTGCTTTTTTGCATTTCTTTTCCATGGGGATGGTCTTGATCCCTGTCTCCTGTATAATGTCACGAACCTCATTCCATAGTTCATCAGGCACTCTGTCTATCAGATTTAGGCCCTTAAATCTATTTCTCACTTCCACTGTATCATCATAAGGTATTTGATTTAGGTCATACCTGAATGGTCTAGCAGTTTTCCCTCCTTTCTTCCATTTAAGTCTGAAATTGGTAATAAGGAGTTCATGATCTGAGCCACAGTCAGCTCCTGGTCTTGTTTTTGTTGACTGTATAGAGCTTCTCCATCTTAAGCTGCATAGAATATAATCAATCTGATTTTGGTGTTGACCATCTGGTGATGTCCATGTGTAGAGTCTTCTCTTGTGTTGTTGGAAGAGGGTGTTTGCTATGGCCAGTGCATTTTCTTGGCAAACTCTGTGAGCCTAGTAAATAATATTCTGGTAGCTACAGCAGAAATTTAAAGGCAACATTTTATCAACCATAATTTAATTTGCCCAACATCTGATGCTAAAAGTGCAGTGCTTATATTTGGACAATGGGTACTCATAAAAATGTTTGTATATTTTTTCTTTGTCGACCAAAATTTCATTTCTTTCACTAGATGAACATTTTCATCATCACAGCAAATAAGCTGAGCTTGTTTATGCATCAGTTTATTCTCTGTTATCTTCAGACGTTTGTCTAACAGCAGTCGTGCTTTGTCAGGCTTCCTGGTGGCGCAGGGGTATAGAATCCGCCTGCCAATGTAGCAGTCCTGGGTTTGATCCCTGGGTCAGGAAGATCCCCTGGAGGAGGAAATGGCAACCCTCTCCAGTATTCTTGCCTGGAGAGTCCCATGGACAGAGGAGCCTGGCGGGCTACAGTCCATGGGGTCACAAGAGTTGGACTGGACTTAGTGACTAAACCACCACCAGTGGTTAATCACTAAGTCTGGGAGGCAAGCCAGTATTTGAAAAGGTGAATATTTTAGTGTTTTGAATCCTGAAATACTCTTTCTTGTTTCAATCAACAATCGGTTTGATCAGAAGCTCTCAGTCTGCACTTCAGTTAGCAACAGGATCAAATGTTAACAATTCTGTAAACACACTTTCTCAGCCTACTGTCTAAGAGGCTTTATAATCCTGGGGATTCTTTAAATGTTAAAAAAAAAAAAAAACTCCCTGGTCTAAGGGAAGTGAACTTCGAAGTAATGCAGATACTTAGAGGAAATGTGCTTGTTATAGTAATTCTATGATGCAAGATAAAGAAAAAGTGTCAAATAATAGAGTTACTGTTTGAAACAATAATGAAGGGTTAAAAAAAAACAAACCTCTAATCAAAGAGGAGGTAAAGCAAAGCACTTTTCATGAAATACAGGCCTCTTAGCCACACTGATATTCCTTGAAAGTGAGGAATTGATTATTCTACAGATTCAAAACACAGTCCACAGAACAGATCACTGCATTTATGCATCATTACAAAACTGACTTCAAGATATGAAGGAAAATTCAACGTTAGTTGAACAAAATTAATTTGCTCTGAGACAAGGAAGAAAATATGTTTGTAGTACCCAGAGCAGTAAAACATGGTACACTAATTTTGAATTAATTAGAACTTCTGTGGCCACAGTGAGCTTTTCATATCAATATCTACAGGAAGGGGCATTTCAAGTCAATCAGTGTTTGGGAGACATCTTTTAAGAAAATAAAAGGGCAAATGCACATGGCTGTCCATTTTCCGGCTCCTTCGTGAGTATCTGTGGCTCACTCTTCCAAGGGGGTCTTCTGAACATGGGATGGAATGCTTCTCTGCAGATGCTTTCCAAAGCGGGAGGGGCAGGGGCCACTGTCTGTCCATCTTCGGGTCCCGTCTCCTGCCTCTGACCTCCAGTGACCCCCCATTCTGGCTGCCGCATTCCTGAAATGGGTTTACCCCTGCAGATCCCGCAGACCCGCTCCTGCAGCAGACCCCGGCCCAGAGCCCGTGCTCTGGGGAAGCTGTGTCTGTGTCTCCAGCCATGGCTCCCACTGAGGCCCCAGGACGGTCCTGCATCCTGGGAGGGGACTCGAGGTTAGTAGAAGACACAGCCAGTGATCCTGGGAACAACTCTCTTCTGTGTAACGCAGGCCAAAATGGGAGTGCATGTGTGCTAAGTCGCTTCAGTCGTGCCCGACTCTTTGCCATCCCATGGACCACAGCCCACCAGCCTCCTCTGTCCATGGGGTCCTCCAGGCAAGAGTACTGGAGTGGGTCGCCGGGCCCTCCTCCAGGGCATCTTCCCGACCCAGAGACTGAACTGGCAGCTCTTATGTCTCTTGCCTTGGCAGGTGGGTTCTTTACCACTAGCACCGCCTGGGAAGCCCGACAGACCGAAATACTTGAGCTGATTTCATCCTTAAAGAATTCACTGCGAAGACCACCTCGATATGCCATCAAATTTATGCCCAGTGTTCCTCGGTCTCTTGTATGCCTCAGTCACACGGAAATGTGTGTTTTTTGAGTGTTCAGGGCCTCTTTTTATTACACATGAATTTTGCAAAGGTTATCAGCAAGCAGTGATTTCCTGGTGAGGGTTTACAGGCAAGAGATGTGGGTGATTCTACCAAGCCAGTGCATAGGATGTAAAGGATGATTGAGAAATAGATCCGTCGTCACTGCAGAATGTTCTGTTTACCATGAAATATTTAAACAGGTGGGAGAGTGCAGTATTCCAAGGACACACTCTTCTGTACCCGGACACACACACGTGCCATATTATACGTGACCCAACACCTTTCAACAGCTTGGGGTCATTATGTGTCACGCCACCCAGAGCCTTCTGTTGACATTGATGTTTTGAGCACTTGTCTTCCTGTGAAAGAGTTGGATTAATCTGACTAAAAGCTAAAGCTCTGGACTAGCTGGCTCTAACAATATTCCCGAAATAAGTACAGAAGTGTTTAGAATCTTTAGCTACAAATATTTAGCTACAATCAAATTTAGTAATATGCATTTCTTGGGTGCCTATAAACATACGTCCAGTCACACACACACGTCAGCACGATCTATTCTACATACATAGACTGCTCATAAGTCTTAAACCTAAAACCACTATTCACTCTGGATTTGTAGTGAACGAAGAGTCCCTTCATTTCTCCAAAAAGGCCATATTTTAAGTTGGTGCAAAAGTAATTGTGATTTTGCACTGTTGAACTTTGCCATTTGATATTGGAATATATTCTTAAATAAATGTGGCTGTGTTGTACATCATTTTAATGCACATTTCTCACTTTATGGTTTTTCTGGTAATGACTTATTACTTGTTGTTTATTTTATATTTATTCTAGACTATAGAAATGATGTTAGACAAAAGGCCAATTCAAGTGAGTTTTTTTATTCGAGTTCAAAATGGGTTGTTAAGCAGCAGAGACAACTCACGAGAACACATCTGGCCTGGGAACTGCTAATGAACGCACAATGCAATGGTGTTTTGCAAAGGAGATGCGAGCCTTGACGCTGAGGGGCGTGATGGCCAGCCATCAGAAGTTGACAACGACCAGCTGAGAGCATCATCAAAGCTGGTCCTCTGACAACTACGCGAGGCGCTGCCCAAGAACTCACCGTCGACCACTCTACGGTCTTCCGGCGTTTGAGGCAAATCGGAAAAGAGAAAAGCTCCATTAGTGGGTGTCTCGGGAGCTGACTGAAAATCAAGGAAGCTGTCCTCTTGAAGTGTCGTCTCTTACCCCATGCGACAGCAGCGAACCATCTCTCAATCTGACTGATGTGCAACGAAAAGTGGATTTCACACGACAACCGGGCGATGGCCAGCTCAGTGGCCGGGCAGAGAAGCAGCTCCAAAGCGCTTCCCAAAGCCACACTTCCCCAAAAGCGGGCCTGGCACCGGTGCTCTGCTGCCAGTCTGATCCGCTAATTTTCTAAATCCCGGCAAAGCCATTACATCTGGAAGTATGCTCAGCAAATCGATGCGGTGCACGGAAAGCCTCAGCGCTGGCATCAGTCAACAGAAAGGGCCTAGTTCTCCTCCAAGACAACGCCTGACTGTGTGCGGCACCATCGGCGCTTCCAAAGTTGAACAGACAGGGCTACAAGGCTTTGCCTCCTCTACCATCTTCACCTGACCTCTTGCCAACCCAATACCAGTCCTTCCAGCATCTCAACAACTTTTTGCAGGGAAAACGCCTCAGCAGGAGGCAGAAAATGCTTTCCAAGAGTTCGCCAAATCCCAGGGGACAGATTTTTATGCTACAGGAATAAGCAAACGTATTTGTTGTTGGTAAAAATATGTTCATTGTAATGGTTCCTATTTTGATTAATAAAGATGTGTTTAAGCTGAGTTATAATGATTTAAAATACATGGACCAAAATCACAATTGCTTTCGTACCAATCTAAATCTATCAGTAGTGAAGAGCACCTCCTAAGTGCACGTCTTGGACTGTGAGGACCAGATAAACTGAAAATCTGAGTAAGGAGCGCTCCTCGGCTCCCCAGAGGAGCTGTGACCTGAACCTCAGCGTTCACAGGGATTTGGTTTCTTCTGTTAACCAGGAGGCTGAGGTTCATGTGGGAAGGAGAATTTGGTTTTGGCCCTAGATGTCACACAAAGCCAGACACTCCAAAGGCTGCTACCTCAATGGAAGAAACGCCGTTAAACAAAACAAAACAAAAAACACTAGTCCACAGACGCAGACAAGCAACGCGGAAACACATCTGGGTGGCTCCTGGGAGGGCAGGCGCACTCTGCAGAAGCCACAACCACAGAGGGCCCTTCTTGGTTTCAGGGGTTCGGTGCAGGCTACAGGCGCCCTTGGGACATTTTAACTAAGAAATCAGCATTAGAATGGTCTCGGGTCTTAAGAGGCCCTGAGCACAGGCCGCAGCAGGGAGCGCCAGCCTGCAGTGCGCCCGGACACTACTTTCCCTACAGACTGGACTGGTCGGGGTGGGCTGGGGTGGGGGCTGGGGACAGCTCAGATGCATCCCCTTGCTTCAGCTCAGCTCGGCTCTGTAGCTCAGCCATGCCCGACCCTTCACGGCCACTGTGTGCTTTATTTCTGTTACTATTACTTCAGCCCCACCTCAGAGCAGCTGGCGTTAGACCCTGGAGGCTGGGGACCGCTGCTCTGCGGGGCTAACCCTTGACCCAGGGCTCTCCCGGCCTGGCCGCCAAGGGGCACCGAGTCACACCGAGTCACACCCCAAAGGACAGACACCAGGAGACACGAGCTTCCCTGGGCGGCGGCCAGCAGATGCAATAAACAGCAATGCTAGGAGCCTGAGCGCCTCGGGTGACACAGCGATTGGCTACAGACAGTGGAACAAGCACGTCGAAGACAAACAAGAACTGGAAATACGAGAGAAGCAGCAGCAGCAGCATTCAAAAAAACGCAGATTTGAGAAAGCAAAGCACAACTCGTAGAGACGGGGGAAGTCACTGAAGGTAAAACGCACGGTGTGCCTTAACATCCAAGTAATAACGGCTCCGAAGGAGCACGTAAACCATGAGAAAGCAGAAGTTACTAGAATGAGGCACAGATAGCTGCAGCAATGGAAAACATAAAAGAAGTCGGAGAAGAGAGAGAAAATGAGAAAGAACAGCATGAGGGGGTGGAGGGGTCATTCACAGAGACGCCGGACAAGAATCTTTCTAACTTGGGAAAATATATGCCTCTGATGATTTGCAAATCGAAGTCTCAAGCAGAATAAACAAAATGGAACTTCTATCTAGAATCAGTGGTATAAAATTAGAAATCTCTGTACACACCAGCACGCACGCACATAACAATGTTTATTTTTTCCATCCGTTTGATCTCACACCTATTTTGCCGTGCCAGGGCCCGGAAGCATTAAGCTGATTAAGTCAAGCTCCCGAGTCTTAGAATGCTTGCTTCTTCAGCAAAGACAGCAATGCAGCCACACAAGATATATAACCCGTGATGAGCTCCATGGCAGAGACAAGCACAGGACATGCTGGAGTTCAGCAACGAGAGACTACACGGGGCCCTTGTCACCAGGAAGGACCTTGGAAGGAGTCAGGCAAAGCGTCAAAGGATGGAGGTGCTTAAGACGAACTTTTAGAATGAGGGTGTTTTCTGTGAAGAAGGAAGAGCGTGAAGGCTTTAACTCATCCATTCACTCACTCACTCCTTCATTCATTCACCCACCCATTCATTCCTTCAGACACTGGTCAATGCCCTCCTTCACTGTTCATCCACTGAACCCACTCAACCAGAATCTTGCCACCGGAGGACAGAAGACTTGGTGGGAACTGGGAGGAGAACAGCTCGGGCAGGACTAGACGGAGGCGGGCTCACCTGACTCAGGCAGAGCAGAATGCTGCAGGGCAACGATTTCAGGTTTTTTTTTCCATCATGAAAACTTTGAATATGAATCTTAAGGGATTTCAGCACATAAGACAGGTAAGACAGATGCTCAGATGCTCAGACGAGGAGGAGTGTGTACACGTGTGAGTGGGCATAAGAGTGTATGTGTGTGGGTGTGTTCACAGTTGGAGCCCTGAGTCACAGGTCTCTGTTCTCAAGTCTGCATTTTATTTACTAGGTCATGCTTATTCACAGAGATTTTATACTTTAGCAGTACTGTTAAAAGAAATCCCTCTGGTCATCTGTTTTACCTAAGTGGTTACAGCTGGTACATATATGATCTTTTCATTTTTGTAAATTCTTGTTTTGTAACTCAAAACACTACTGAAATGTATTGTTAGTGGAAATACTGTGCCATAAATTAACTGAATTTTCTAGGTAAACTTTCATTTTACTGGTAAATAATAGTAATTTTGTCTTATCCTTGATAATGTTTATTCCTTTTTATTTTCTTCCCTTATCACAGTTATGACAACTTCTGGATCAATGTGATACTGAATCATTTTTACAACTAAATATGATGCATACCTAGGCCTTGGGATAATAATTTTTTTTTTCCTTAAGAAAGACTCCTTTTACTTATAATTAAAAAAAAATTTCAGACTTGAATGCACAGTCTTTTTGGTACCTATAGAAATGGTCAATTTATTTTTCTGTTTTTACTTATCAATGTGATGGGTAGTACTAACAATTAAATTTCCTCATCCTGATCATTGAGTATCTTTTAATGGATTTTAGACTCTACTTGTTAATATTTTATTTATGCTTATGTAACTAAAGTCAGTTTATATTCATTTCTTTAGTTGGTATACCTTTTGATATATTGCAGTATAGACATTCTGGATTTTAAGTATTTTTTTAAAAGTTTGACAGTGAGACTAGTTGTAAAAGTGGAAAATACAGGGAGCCAATAGATCATCCTTTAACATCTGAGAATGGCAACAGTGTGACATATTTACTTCAGGTCTTTGTTTTTTATTAATAAATTTCACAATAAAGTTAACATTCCCATCTATTCATTTCCTTCCTTATTAGATAGAAAAAGTATGATCAATTCTGTGTCAATGTTCTCAGTCTACTTTTTTTAAATCAAATTGTATCAATATATGTTTATACCTATAAAATATGTAATGTTGCTGTATTTAAAATTATATAAATATTGTGTACATTATATGCCTCATTCAGCAAATTACTTTAACCAACTTTAGATTTATAAGGTCTATTCTTACATAGAGTTTAGGTTCATTTATTGATACCGTTTTAAAAATCCTCCACCATGACCACAACCTCATTATTTTATTTCCTGAAGTAAAGTCATTTCTTTCCTACTTTGGTATCTGCACCTTTGAACAGTGTGTTTTATGTCCATGTCCATTATTTTTACGCACATGTGTGGGGCTCCCTGAGCAATGCTTCTCCACCAGGGTGACTGAGCAGTGGGGTCCCATCACTTGCGGTTGTGGGCCGTCCCACGGGGGCCAGGGGGTTCTGCCGTCCCACTGCCTCTGCTCAAGAGCTGTCAGTGGCACCCTTCCCCAAGGGCCCAGAACCACAGACGTGCCCACATGCTGCCCAGAGCACCCTGTGGGGTAACACCCACCTGCCTTGGTACATTACGCCCACGGCCAGCCTGCACAAGCACCGCTCCCCAGAGCGGCCGTCCAGATCGAAACTCTCGACAGGGGTGTGTCAGTACGGAGCCTGGCATATTATCTGTTTCGTTTTACTGGTGCAAATATTTTCACTGTTAAATGGTACCCAATTATCGTTTCAGCTTGCATTTCCTTGATTACTTGTGAGAATAAGCATCTTTTCATGGGACCATTGGAACTCTGGGGTTTCCTTTCTGCATAAGCTGCCTTCTGAAAAGGGAAAAAAGAATTGTCTGCAATCGGTCATTTCTGCGATGCTTTAAACAATTTTCTGTTCTTTGAAGCTCTGGAACTTCCTGGGCGTGCCTTCTTTCAGGGATGGAAATTATCCGGGATCCTTCTGGTTTTCAGCTCATTTGATTTTTCATTTTTTTAAGAGTTAATGTCAACGGATTCTTGTTTCTTTAGCGTCACACCCTCCACGATCCTATGTCCTTTGTTTCTGCCACCAGGGATCAGTATCTAGTTTTCTAGTGGCCTTTTGTTCACTTGCTTTTACTCCCATGTTTGGTTTCTAACTTTATTACTCAGTAGACAGAGAATAAACTCTGTACAATTTCTGAATTGGGGAATTTATTAAACTTTACTCTGTGGCCTAAGATGTGCTTAGTTTTTTAATAAGTATACCACAGACGCCTGAAACACAGTGCTTACATGGCACGCGCAGACTTCGCTATAAGCTTTCATCCGCTCACCCAGTGCGTCTCAGCTTGTCGTTTCACTTTAGGTTATTTCGGTTCGAAAGTAGATACAGCTTTAGGCTAATTCCTTTTCTATGAGCTTTCACTTCACAGGACTGATTCGTGCGGCCCACACATAACCCGCGCCGTGTGTCCACGACGCCCCCTTTACCTACCCAGGAGGCGAACCCACGTCTCCTGCATGGGCAGGAGGGCTCTTTACCACTGAGCCAGCTAGGAAGTCCACATATTATTGTATATATTACAAATAAAGCTACTTTCTCCTGCTTTATATTTGAGCTGCAATATGGCACTCACTCATCTAGAAATTCATCTTTCTTGGATGTTAACATATTGGGTTGGCCGAAAAGCTCACTCAGGTTTTTCCATAAGATGTTTTGAATTAACGAACATTTTAGTCAACACACATAAGAAAAGGATGCCTTGGAGAGAAGTCGCTCAGTCATGTCTGACTCTTTGCGAACCCATGGACTGTAGCCTACCAGGCTCCTCCATCCATGGGATTTTTCAGGCAAGAGTACTGAGGTGGGTTGCCATTTTCTTCTCCAGGGGATCTTCCCGACCCAGGGATTGAACCCAGGTCTCCCACATTTAAGGCAGACGCTTTATCGTCTGAGCCACCAGGGAAGCCTCGTGATACATGTAAAGGACTGAGCAAAGAACCGTTGAAAAGGAGTTTGGGAAGGGCGTGTGGTAGGCTGGTGGATGGTGGAGAGGGGTTGGTGAGGCAGGGCCCAGCAGGCCAGAGATCAAGCTTCTCTTTCCCTTTCCATCCTCACTGGGAAGGAAACCCCACAGCCCCGAGTCACCTAACCAGAGCACCCCTACCAGCTCACGTCGGTCAGCAGCCCGGTCCTGTGCACTGGCGCCACCAGAGTCAGAGACTCTTAGCAAAGTCCCTTGAGTTGCACTCAACCACCATTTCCTGCAACTCCCCACTCTCCCCTGCGGCCCAATTCACACCAGTTTGAAGTGCAGCGAAGAGAAGCACAAGCCGCTCAGTCATGTCCCACTCTCTGCGACCCCATGGACTGTGCAGTCCAAGGAGTTCTCCAGGCCGGAGTACAGAGGGGGGTAGCCTTTCCCTTCTCCAGGGGTCTCCCTGACCCAGGAATCGAACAGGGGTCTCCTGCATTGCAGGCGGATTCTTTTCCAGCTGAGCCACCAGGGAGCCCAAGAATAATGGAGTGGATAGCCTATCCCTTCTCCAGGGGATCTTCCTGACCCAGAAATCGAACTGAGGTCTCCTGCATTGCAAGCAGATTCTTTACCGGCCGAGCCTCCAGGGAGCCCACATCAGTCTGAACCACACTTCACGGCACCCTTTGGTCAGCTAGCACCATCCCAGGGGCTAGCAGGCACCAGGACGGAGGAGCAGCTGGGATCCCTGCCAGCGGGGACCCCGGCCTCCCTGCCTCGGGTGTTGGCCAGCCTTCCTCTGGGTGCCCTGGTCTTTTGTGGCTTCAAGTGTTTCCACAGAATCTTTCATCTGTTTCTAGAAATTAGGGTTTGAGAGGCAAAGACGTGAGGTGTTTAAGACAGGCTCCTGCATTCCTAGGATGTGACTGCCGGTGTTATTCACTCACCCTCCTGTCAGGCTGGGCTGTGGATAAAGTGAGATGATACACATCAAGCTCTCAGCACGAGCGAATGTTGGTTATTCTGACTTTAATTATGCCTCCCACGCGCTTTTAGACTCCACTGCAGATTCACAAGAACAAACAGCCTTTGGTGAAAAGTGGTCCTTCTTACCACTGCCTGGAAGTTCATTTTAGATTTGTGCATGCACACACACACACACACACACACGTTTCACTGTAGGATTCTACACAAATACCCACATCGTGTTGTCAGTGTCCAAACTCACCGCGTGATGGACACAACGCACCTGTGGTGTGAACTGACAGAACCCACTTGGGGAGACAGGTGATCGAGAAAGAAGCATGCGTTCCAAAATCTCACTGGGGTCATTGTCCTCTCTGAGAACTAAGTGCAGGTTTTTGGATTTAAATGTGGTGTCTCCCCCCACCCCCCACTATAGGTGGTACAGAAAGGCGAAGAATCTGGAGCACACGGATGGATTTTCTGGTGCAGGGAAAACGTGAACAGGAAGGTCTCCACTAGGGCACAGGTTCTGCCCAGGGCTGTGCTTTCCCCCGCGTCTCGGTCTCAGCAACGCGATGGTCTCCTCGGAGGTGGGCTCAGTGGGCTGATGGGAGACCCCCCGATTTCCCAGCCCTACAGGCCCCGCTGCCGCCGAGGGGCCCCTGGTCCCCCTTTCCCTCCTTCACTTCTTCAGGAAGGCTGCGCAGACTTCCATCAAAAGATCCAATTACGCGTCGATCACTGAGACAAATCATTCATCACGGGGACCGGAGACTCAGAGCCCGCCTTGCCCGGGCAGAAACCGGGGAAGGTCCGGGGAGCAGCCGCGTGGAGGTGGAGTCAGAGCTGGGAGGGAGGCGGCGGCCCCACACCCAGAGCTCCTCTGAGCGCTTGGGCTCTGATGCAAACCCATCATCCACTTCAGAACAATTATGCTTCGGCAGGTCTCAGGGGCTAGGATGGGAGAGAGCCCCGTATTCATGGCGACAGTCTTGCTGGTCCTTCTAGAATGCGTTCTGGGACCTTCTCCTCCAGGGGGCTCCCGAGGCAGCCTGCACCGTCCTCAGTCACAGCAGTGCGTGCAGGTCAAGCCTGCTTCACCGACAAGCACCCACAGGCTGCCCGGTTTGCCCCAACTGCCCAGCAGCTGAGTGAAGTGGCTCAGTCTTGTCTGACTCTTTGAACTCCATGGACTGTGGCCCACCAGGCTCCTCCATCCATGGGATCCTCCGAGCAGGAAGACTAGACGGGGGTGCCCTTTCTCGAGAGGCGGCTTTAAACAGTGTCCTTTCAGCTAAGTGTACCGCGCTTAGCAGACCGTGTGTGTTTGCCAGCAAATAGTGGGGACATGCAGAGAGTCACCTGTCACAGAGGGCAAGTCCCTCCACATGCCAGCGGGTGCTGGGCTTGACATCACAGGCTTCTGAGGAGCCTCTGCTCACGGCTGCTGGTGTGTACTGACTCCATGATGCGACTGTGGGAGAGTCAGTTCCTAGGTAGGCTGAAAAGAAGTCCAGAGTTCCCGAGGAGGAGAAAGGGGTTTGGGGTTCTCAAGAAGAAAAAGACAAACATTCTTTTCTACGTTGCTTTCTCTTTGTCGATTTAACAATGTATCTGGCTTAGGACATGTTTCTCCTTAACAAGAACCTTCTGACCAATCCTGTCATCTTAAAATGTGTATTATGGGAGTGGGTCTGGTGAGATCTTGCTATTGTTCGGTCTAATATTGTTCCTTTAAGACGTATGTTGTGGGACTGGGTCTGAAAAAAGTATATAAGGTTCTGATAAAACTAGCTGGGGAGGGCGTTCTTTGTCCCCCTTCTGACGTCTATGTCAGAAACTTTTTCTCTCCCTTTTCTGACTTTCATAAAACTCTGCTACACAAAAGCTCTTGAATGATCAAGCCTGATCCTTGGTCCCAAAGCTAAATCTTCTACTGAGATCACAAATCCGACGTCATTGACCGTAAGCTATCAACTGCCTCGATAGGATGAGGAACAGCATCTTATTTACCGGTTCAGTTCAGTTCAGTAGCTCAGTCGTATCTGACTCTTTGCGAGCCCATGGACCACAGCACGCCAGGCCTCCCTGTCCATCACCAACTCCCGGAGTCCACCAAATCCATGTCCATCCAGTCGGTGATGCCATCCAGCCATCTCATCCTCTGCCTTCTCCTCCCGCCTTCAGTCTTGCCCAGCATCAGGGTCTTTTCAAATAAGTCAGCTCTTTGCATCAGGTGGTCAAAGTATTGGAGTTTCAGCTTCAGCATCAGTCCTTCCAATGAATATTCAGGACTGACCTCCTTTAGGATGGACTGGTTGGATCTCCTTGCAGTCCAAGGGGCTCTCAAGAGTCTTCTTCAGCACCACAGTTCAAAAGCATCAATTCTTTGGTGCTCAGCCTTCTTCACAGCTCAACTCTCACATCCATACATGACCACAGGAAAAACCATAGCCTTGACTAGAAGGACCTTTGTTGGCAAAGTAATGTCTGCTTTTTAATATGCTCTCTAGGTTGGTCCTAACTTTCCTTCCAAGGAGCAAGCGTCTTTTAATTTCATGGCTGCAGTCACCATCTGCAGTGATTTTGGAGCCCAGAAAAATAAAGTCAGCCACTGTGTCCACTGTTTTCCATCTATTTGCCAGTAAGCCCTGTCAATTCCATCCCTCTGTGAACTGCAAAGGGAATCTTGTTGACGGTGGGGGTGTGTGTGTGGACAGCACTGAAGAGCCCAAGGGGCAGAGCCAGCAACTGACGTCTGTGTGCTCCTTCCTCTCTCCTCCCCACCGTCGGGGGGACACTGCTTACAGATGGAAGTAAGAAAGCCACGGACCCTGACTTCTTCCTACTGGCCTTTTTCACAAGTGAAATGTACCGGCTCCCTTACCAAAGTGATCCAACCTTCTTTATACTTTCAAGAGGACCTTCAGCTAAGGTGATCAATGCACTTCAAACATTTTCTTATGCTCCTGGATAAAGAGCTGGCCCCGGATTGCTTTTTCTGGTAGTTAAAGGAGGAGAGACTCCAGAAATGCCCTGAATTAGCTGTGCTTAACTGACGGTAAATATTAATAAAAACGCACGTACGCACTTGACCTTGTCCTTTCCCTCTCATCTTCTTTGAAATCTCCTGGATGCAAAGGTGCAAAGGCAGGAGGTGATATTTTACAGGCAACGTTGCTGCAGAGATAACACAGGTTTAAGACCGAGAGGCAGATTCGGCTCCTGGCCAACCTCTCCATCCTCACGGCCTGGACCATCCGGTGAGGGTGCGGTCCTGCACCCTCTGCCCCGTAACAGATGGGGATTCAACATGGCGAGGGAGACCCAGGGGGAACCCCAGCCATGGTAAGTGCTCCGTAAGTTGCATGTGTTACAGTTGTGATCATCATTTGATTAATAACAGAATCGGTCAGAAACAGAATATAACACCTCCTGCCTCAAACCTTTGTCTCAGGACCATCTTTAAGCTCTGGGTGCATAAAATGTGTATCGCGTAAACTTGATTATATCACAGCGATGTTAAAAATCATCCTCAAAGAAAATTAAACATACTCTTAAGTTCTTAAAATTGTGTGCGTCTTTCTCAGGTTAAGTTCAACACACATAATAAATCCTTAGCAAGAAAAAAAATGCATGTTCAGAGTTCAGAGCTGCCTCACCTACTGTGACAGGTGTACTGGGGCAGCCCTCTCAAGTTCAAGTGCTTGGTGAGTCAGAGTTTCCCTTCACTAACACGCAAGGTTAGAAGCAGGTCACACGCGCAGAGTCAAATGATTGCTCACTCTCGGTTTATAATTCAAACCTGACTTTGCAGAGAATGCTCTGAGGCCGCACCCCAGTCATTTCCATCATTAATCAACATGAAGGGAGGTGAGGAGTGACTTCTCCAGATTTCAGAGCTCAGCTGTTCTGGGACTAAACCCCTAAGAGCTGTGCAAAGCAGGGTGAAGATAAGCAATTGATGACTACTTCTAACTTTCTTTAAAACTCAATTCCCAGGAACTAACTGTATTTGCTTTCCAGATGCACTGTTGGTATCACGTAAAATGTTTTGAAATAAAATCTGAGAAACAAACAGCCAAGAAAAAGAAAAAGGGAATCATAGGAAGAACCATCAATAAAAGAGATCTT
>SJYG01000105.1:3133338-3211730 GCA_006410535.1 Litocranius walleri | reverse complement strand
CCTGGAGGGCAGCTCCCTCGCGGATGCGTCAGTACACACCCTGGTATGCGGAGCATCTCATGGGGCACCAGCAGAGAGGAATGTGCAGATCCACGCAAAACCCGGGAGGGTAAAGGAAGGAGGGAGAAGGAGGGGACTGAGCAGGACCAGAGCTGCACCCGAGACAGCAATGAGGCTGGGGGGACTGAAGCAGGGGTCCCATCCCCCGTCAGGGAGGCTGCTGGGGACAGAGGGCTGGCATCGGAGGCTCCTGGAGAGCGCCGCGGCTCATCCGTGACCAGCTGAGGCTGAAAGGACTGAGAACCACGGACAATCCCTGCTGCTGCTGTTCTGTGTTCCCCGGACAGGGACGCAAGAACCCTGAAAAGCGCAGCGGCTGGGTGCTGGGCCATGGGGATCGGATCGGAGCCTAATCCCAGGCTGAGGCCCGCTTTGACTGCAGGGAGAGGCCCAGGAAGACACGAGGGGGGCCTCTGCGGTGGGAACGCCTGTGGGAGAACGGGGAGCCACGAGGCGACACTGCTGAGTCCCCCCGAGTGCTGGCAGCTGAAGAATCAAGAAGGACCCCGGAGGAAGGTGGCCTTTAAGTGCTTGATGCATTGAGTGACAGAGAAGGTCCCCAGCCAGGGGGGCCGTTTCAATGCCTTGAACACGCAGAGCCACAGAGAAGGAGCAGCGAGAAGGATCATTTGAATGCCAGCTGCCAGAGGAAAGAGGCTCCAGTGGGGTCAAGCTCCCGTGACGGGGGCAGCCAGCGCCCCTGCTTACTCGGCGCCACCAGGGTCCCCGTGAGCCAAGCAGGTGCGCCCCTCCACACTCAGTCTCCACTGGGGCAGACCCAGGACCTCCAGGGCAGCCCCAGGAGGGAACCCCAGTGGACGACACACAGGCAGCGGTGGAGGTAAGACCACAACCCAAACCCAGTGAAAACCAGGGGCAGTGTGGCTGAGCAAGAGGCCAGAAACCTTCCACCAGCTGTACACGCTGCAGATTAAACCCACACGACCAGCGAGGCAGCCTGTGCCTGTCGAAAATATGAAAGGACAATGAGAGTTCCCACAAAAGAGAACCCAGTAGCTCTGGCAGCCAAGGACGCGGGAGGCAAGCACGCACAGCAGCAGGACTCGAGCGTCCAGACTGCCGTGCAGCAGGCCCAGAGGCCAGCGCAGGGCTGGAGGGCATCCTAGGAGGCGAAGGGGACTCTGACTCACAGCGAGGGGAAGGACGCGGACAGCTGAGATTGGAGAAAGACGTTTCTTCTTCTTCTTAATGTTGACTTGTTCTGTTTGGTTCTGGATTTTTTTTATTCTTCTCTTTCTTTTGTTGCCTCTGTTGCTGTGGTTGTTGGTTTCATTAACACTAATAACTCTATTTAAGACTTTTTTTAAAAGCCCTACTTTTTATTTCCTTTATATATTTCTGCCTCTCTGTTGGACTTTTGCAACTCAGTGGGTTTTTTCTTCTGATTTTTCAAACTTTATTTTAAAAATATTTTTGTTTTCTTATTGCTTTTTTCCTGCTGTAGATATCCTTTAACGCATATAAACCTTTTTAATATACTTCTATTCAACTTTGCTTTTCTATCCTCCCTTTCTTTTCCTCCCTTTCTTTCTTTATTTTTCCACCGTGTTTGTTAGTTTGTCTTCTCTGCTTTATTCCCCAGTTGGCACCTTGCTTCGATTCTGTTTTCTGGTTTGTGCTTTAGATAGGTGTTTTCATTGAGCGATATCACTTTTGGTTTCCTTTGCTCACCGAGTCAGCCTCTCGCACTTTATTTTCTTTGGACTGTTTTAGTCTTGTATGTGTGTGCGCATGTTCCATAACTTTTGTTATTATTTGCTGGATTTTGTACTCGCCATTTGTGGGGTTTATCTTTTGTTTCTTGTTTCTGTGTTAAGTCAGTTCAGCCATGTCTGACTCTTTGAGACCCTATGGACTGTAGCCCACCAGGCTCCTGTGTCAATGGGATTCTCCAGGTAAGAATTCTGGAGAGGGCTGCCATTCCCTTCTCCAGGGCATCTTCCAGACCCAGAGATGGAACCCATGTCTTTTATATCTCCTGCACTGGCAAGCAAGTTCTTTACCACTAGTGCCACGGTATGTTTGCTTTAATCCCCTTTAACGCCACAACAAACGACTTACAGAGTCTCGGTCCCCTGGCCAGAGATTGGACCGGAGGGAGCCTCTGGAGTGGGAGCAGTGAGTCCCAGACCCAAGGCTGCCAGGAACTCCCAAGCCAGGGAGCAATGATTGGTGAGATCTCGGCAAAGCCCTCCGCCTGGATACAAGGCTGGCATCACCCACCTGCTGGCAGCACTCAGGGCAAGATGCTCCACCTGAACAGCAAGCAAGGCAAGAACCCAAACCCAACCCGCGGCAGGCAGGATTGCCAGGGACACCCAAAACATAAGGCCTCACACAGCCCTAGCCATCAGAGGGGAAAAAACCCCCAAAACTCACTTCCCCCCACCAGAATGCAAACATAAATCACTTGCAACACGAAGTCTACACGAAACACTGGCTCAACCATACCATCAAGGACAGAAGCCAAACGGAAGGAACACGACCTTATGGCCTGGACAAAGCAGACTGACAAAAGATCCCTTTCCAAAACATACAAGCAGCTTATGCAACTCAGTAACAGAAAAACAAACAACCCAATCAAAAAGTGGCCAAGAGACCTGAACAGACATTTCTCCAAAGAAGACATACAGACGGCTAATCAACACATGAAAAGATGCTCAACATCGCTGGTTATTAGAGAAAGGCAAATCTAAACTGCAATGAAATATCACCTCACGCCAGTCAGAATGGCCATCATCAAAAAACCCCACAAATGATAAATGCTGGAGAGGGTGTGAAGAAATGGGAGCCCTCTTGCACTGTTGGTGGGAATGGAAAATGATACAGCCACTATGGAGATTCCTCAAAAAACTGGGAGTGGGACTAGCGATCCCACTACTTGGCGTATACCCCGAGGAAAACAAAATTAAAGAAGACACATGCACCCCAGTGTTCACTGCAGAACAACTTACAATGGCTCAGGCATGGAAGCAACCTCGATGTCCGCCAGCGGATGACTGGGTAAGGAAACTGTGGCACATGTATAGTATAGACTATTACTCAGCTGTAAAAAGGAACATATTTGAGCCAGTTCTACTGAGATGGATGATCCTAGGCTCTCTTATACAGAGTGAAATAAGAAAAATATCATATGTTAGTGCATATATATGGAATCCAGAAACGTGGCACTGACCAACTTATTTACAGGACCACAGTGGAGACGCCGTGCACACAGCGGGGGAAGGAGAGGGCGGGATGAATGGCGAGAGTCACGTGGAAGAACACGCAGCCCCACGTGTAACGTGCACAGCCGACCGGCATTTGCTGTTGGACTCGGAACTCAAACCCCGGAAGGGGTGGGAGGCGGGAGGGAGGCCCCAGAGGGAGGGCACACACGGATACCTGACTCATGTGGAAGCCGTAGATATACTGTGAAGCAACTTTCCTTCAATTAGAAATAAAGAGGTTTGGGGAAGAAAGAAACCTTTAATGATGGGGACATACTTTGGCCGTCTGACTTTGGGGAGAGAGTGCCATCTAGTGGTGGTTTTCCATAATGCAACTTACTGCTGCTGCTCAAAATGTCAGGACCCAGAGACGTTTTTCTTGTGGTCCTTGTTTAAACCATCTGTCCAGGAAGAGCCTAGGCACAGTGCTATAAATATTGCTTTCACGCACTTAAGCTATGAGATTTGATGTCTAGATCTGCTCCATTTCTATTCTATAAACAAGAGTGCTATCTGCTTGCTCTAGATACTGTTCCAATTATACAAACAGAGTATTTTTAGGTGCATTTAACACTAAAATAAACCTCCATAAATTTTCATGTGAGACTCTGAAAACTTTTAGTTCCAAACCAGAGTCAAAGTTAAAAACAAAACAAAACAAAGACACTCCTGTAGCTTTAACTGCAGCAGCAGTAATCCTTCCTTCTCTTTGCAGTTCTGATCACATAAGGACATGTGACGAACCTTGGATATGTCTTCAGCTTACAATTCCTGTTCCATGCTTATTTATATGTTTCATGTAGGTAACCAGTTGGTAGGAGTAAAGAAAAGATGCATTTTAAGGAGGCAGGTTTGCAAATGTTTGTAATGTTTGCTTTAAAGACTCAACATACATCAAAATCTCAAGACAAGTTGCATTATGGAATAAGCACTGACTAAGCAAAGGGACATTTAGATGGTAAAGTAGATGCTGATTTGTTCTACCTGATAATATATCAATATCTCTTAAAAGCAGGTAAGTAGGTGTGATGATAATATTGTTTATATATAAACAACATGTAGTTTATATATTGTTTATGTAACAATATATAGCTATATAAATATATAGTGATGTCCTTTACCTATGAATTCCTTAAGGAGGAAATTCAGAAAGATCATCAAACTGTGAAAGGCTAGAAAGCTAATAAGTTATAATTTGAGCAAGCCAAACAATTTACAAAACTCTAGTACTTAATATATGTAATGACTAAGCAAAGATGATATACCCCAGTACAAATATAAGCCCCTCAAGCCTGACCAGGACTGTAAAGGTGAGAAAACCCACAAACGCTGTGACTGTTAAAAGACCCACATGACACAAATCACAGAAATATCGGGAGTATAAGGCATTATAACTTGCAAAACCACTGGTCTTATTATTAAAGAATACTCTGTGGAACTGTCACTGTACAAATGCTCCAATGGATATGTTTTATGAATCTGGAGTGGCGGTGTACATTTTTATTGAGGAATGTTGTTTTGCACTCGTTAGATATTTATAATTCATTTTAATAAAATAACTTCTTTGTTCAAGAGAGTTGAATTATTCATGATTTTGCTGAGTTCTTTCCTGTTGGGTCTTCTCACAAAGCCAGCCCTGACGTTTGACTTTCTAAATGGCCTCAGCGATTCCAAGCTCTCTTTTGCAAAGAGAAACGGATGTTGGAACGGAGGTCAATAAAGAAACACTTGTTTTCTCCCACACGCTCTCACACTTCAAAAGAGGGGTCCAAACCGCGGACCAAGAGGCTGAGTCCTGTCTTTGAATGCTGGCCTAGACAGCGCCTTCTGCTCCTCAGTGCCTTTGCGTCTGCAATGCCGGGCACACGTGTGTGCAACCACGCACGCACACGCTTGCAGACGCACCACCTACGGCACTGGTCTGCCGTCAGCTCTGAGCCTTTGCTGGAAGGGAAGATGCGGAATGCAAGCAACCCAGGCTCTTCTTCCCCACAGGCTGCCCAGACACCCCCACAGCCCCCAGTCGGATGCTTTCCCTCCCGTCCGAGATGCTCGATGCTGAAAAACAGAGCGATTCAAGAACCAGCTATCTCCCTACTGCTTCTGTATATTCACTTCATGTAGTTTATATATTGTTTATGTAACAATATATAGCTATATAAATATATAGTGATGTCCTTTACCTATGAATTCCTTAAGGAGGAAATTCAGAAAGATCATCAAACTGTGAAAGGCTAGAAAGCTAATAAGTTATAATTTGAGCAAGCCAAACAATTTACAAAACTCTAGTACTTAATATATGTAATGACTAAGCAAAGATGATATACCCCAGTACAAATATAAGCCCCTCAAGCCTGACCAGGACTGTAAAGGTGAGAAAACCCACAAACGCTGTGACTGTTAAAAGACCCACATGACACAAATCACAGAAATATCGGGAGTATAAGGCATTATAACTTGCAAAACCACTGGTCTTATTATTAAAGAATACTCTGTGGAACTGTCACTGTACAAATGCTCCAATGGATATGTTTTATGAATCTGGAGTGGCGGTGTACATTTTTATTGAGGAATGTTGTTTTGCACTCGTTAGATATTTATAATTCATTTTAATAAAATAACTTCTTTGTTCAAGAGAGTTGAATTATTCATGATTTTGCTGAGTTCTTTCCTGTTGGGTCTTCTCACAAAGCCAGCCCTGACGTTTGACTTTCTAAATGGCCTCAGCGATTCCAAGCTCTCTTTTGCAAAGAGAAACGGATGTTGGAACGGAGGTCAATAAAGAAACACTTGTTTTCTCCCACACGCTCTCACACTTCAAAAGAGGGGTCCAAACCGCGGACCAAGAGGCTGAGTCCTGTCTTTGAATGCTGGCCTAGACAGCGCCTTCTGCTCCTCAGTGCCTTTGCGTCTGCAATGCCGGGCACACGTGTGTGCAACCACGCACGCACACGCTTGCAGACGCACCACCTACGGCACTGGTCTGCCGTCAGCTCTGAGCCTTTGCTGGAAGGGAAGATGCGGAATGCAAGCAACCCAGGCTCTTCTTCCCCACAGGCTGCCCAGACACCCCCACAGCCCCCAGTCGGATGCTTTCCCTCCCGTCCGAGATGCTCGATGCTGAAAAACAGAGCGATTCAAGAACCAGCTATCTCCCTACTGCTTCTGTATATTCACTTCGGTATAGACCTCCCTACACCTCCAGATCTGATTTCTTCCTTTAGGAAATGAGGTGATTTGATTAAAAAAAAAAAAAAATGCCAGCGCTCTTGTAGGTTTGCTGCTCAGTGGCTCAGTCGTGTCCGACTCTTTGTGACCCCGTGGATTGTCACAAGCCACACTTCCCTGTCCTTCACCATGTCCTGGACTTCACTCAAACTCGTGTCCATCGAGTTGGTGATGCCATCCAGCCATCCCATCCTCTGCCGTCCCCTCCTCCTCCTGCCCTCAGTCTTTCCCAGAATCAGAGTCTTTTCCAGTGAATCAGCTCTTCCATCATGTGGCCAAAGTATCGAGGCTTCAAAAGAGTTTCTGTTTTCAAAATTGCTTTTGCCTGGGCTATCATCCTTCAGTATCAGTGTGTTCTTTTTCTTCCGAATTTCTCTTGTTTTGGGGACAGTAAATCTCTAAACCATCTCTCGCTTTGAACAACAATTTTGATAAGGCCGTCTGCACTTTATGTCTCTATCAACATGATAAACGCGACCTGTACTGTTGGATGTAACAGTTTCAAGGAAACCGAGTGAGTTGTCATTAAATAATAATCCAAGGGGGCCTTCGAATAAAGTCAGTTCATTCCCCATCCCTGGGCGCACGCCCCACCGCCTTCCCCTCCGCAGCCGTGGCGATCACAGACGTGGTCCTGTCCCTGCCCGGACAGGTCTGGGGGCTCAGCTCCATGGAGACCCCAGAGGGCCTGGAAAAGGCCCCTCTCTCAGCGCAGGCACTGGACCCCTCCACCCCCGGTCCGCTCAGCGTGGCCTTCAGCTCTCAAACGTGACTGGTCCTCTGGCCACGCTCCGGCCCTCCGTGCATGCGTGCTTAGGCGCTCAGGCGGGTCTGACTCTGCGACCCCGTGGGCTGCCGCCCACCAGGCTCCTCCGTTCATGGGGTTCTCCAGGCAAGAGTCCTGGAGCAGGTTGCCACTCCTCCAGGGGATCTTCCCCACCCAGGGATCGAACCCACGTCTCTTGACTTTCCTGCGTTGGCAGGTGGGTTCTTGACCACCATCGGCGCCTGGGAGGCCCTCCTCCTCCTCACGCATCCTTTATTTTCTCTCACAAAAGTTCTCAGGAAATCACGCGCACACCATTCAGAAACTTGAATCCGGCAACAAACAGCCAGTGGACGGACACTCAGGGGTCAGCGAGTGTCTGAAGCTAACACGCAGCTTTACCAGAGCACGGCTCCTCCTCGCTGCTCGGCCAGGAATTCACCCCTGGGTGTGGACCCGCCCACCTGCCACCCTCTGCCCCGTCTCTCCCCGACTCCTCGTCTGGGAGGGGTTCACGCTCCTTGCTAGTTCATTCTCATCCTCTCCAAGTGTGGACCCATGCATGCAGGGAGACATACGGGGTCAGACGGTAGGTGAAAATGCATACGTTGCAAAGTCACCCCCTTGCACGGCCCTCCTGTGACCAAGGCTCCCTCCTTCTAACAACATGGCCTGCCTCCCCTGCAGAAAATCAGTGCCCCCCAGCTGTGTGTATGGTTCATCTGAAGCCATTATGTAACCTCATCTGTTCCTAATGCACCATAATTGCTCAAATACCATGTACCATTATTTCAAAAGACAACCCCAAATTAGGAATTCATAACTGTTACATCCAAAATATCCAAGGGAACACAAATGCTTATAAATGTGCTAATCTATTATTCTGATCTGAAAACTAGAAATATACAAGATAATACACATATGACAAACCTCACCTAAATACTCAATAAACGGTAATAATACACAGATAATTCAGACCTAACAGTGTATCCAACTTCTCCTAAAAGAAGTTACCATTTCTCCTCTGAAAAATAAGAAACTTTAAGACTGCTAAAATGCAACCACAATTTGAGGGCAGAACTCTCAAAGTGAAAACACATCATCACTTACCGATGGGCATGTAAATTATTAAGGTGCAGTCCATACTTCTCTTCAGCAGATAATCCGTCCATCAGCAAGTAGAAGATGAGAAAATTGCTCTGGCCAGCGGGCTGTGAAACAAGTCTGGATTTCTCTAGCATATACGTAAAGATTCTGGCTGGTTAAAGAAAAGAAGAGGAATTCTGTTAAATGGCATTGTTAGTTTCAGCTCCGTACATTTACACGTATTAATCAGAAGAGACAAGAATGCAGCTTCTTTTCAAACAGACTTTTTAAAAGGCAAAATAATAGACTTTGTTTTCAGAGAAATTTTTTAGGTCCAGAAAAATTAGGCAGAAAGTACTGAGAGTTCCAATATATCCTTTCTCCCTTCCCTAATAAGTCATTTCCCTTGTTATTAATATCTTGCATTAGAGTGGTTCAGTTCAGTTCAGTCGCTCAGTCATGTCTGACTCTTTGCGACCCCATGAATTGCAGCACGCCAGGCCTCCCTGTCCATCACCATCTCCCAGAGTTCACTCAGATTCACATCCATCGAGTCAGTGATGCCATCCAGCCATCTCATCCTCGGTCGTCCTCTTCTCCTCCTGCCCCCAATCCCTCCCAGCATCAGAGTTTTTTCCAACGAGTCTATTCTTCGCATGAGGTGGCCAAAGTACTGGAGTTTCAGGTTTATCATCATTCCTTCCAAAGAAATCCCAGGGTTGATCTCCTTCAGAATGGACAGGTTGGATCTCCTTGCAGTCCAAGGGACTCTCAAGAGTCTTCTCCAACACCACAGTTCAAAAGCATCAATTCTTCGGCGCTCAGCGTTCTTCACAGTCCAACTCTCACATCCATACACGATCACTGGAAAAACCGTAGCCTTGACTAGACGGACCTTTGTTGGCAAAGTAATGTCTCTGCTTTCTAATATGCTATCTAGGTTGGTCATAACTTTTCTTCCAAGGAGTAAGCTTCTTTTAATTTCATGGCTACAGTCACCATCTGCAGTGATTTTGGAGCCCCCCCCCAAATAAAGTCTGACACTGTTTCCACTGTTTCCCCATCTATTTGCCATGAAGTGATGGGACCAGATGCCATGATCGTAGTTTTCTGAATGTTGAGCTTTAAGCCAACGTTTGCACTCTTCTCTTTCACTTTCATCAAGAGGCTTTTTAGCTCCTCTTCACTTTCTGCCATAAGGGTGGTGTCATCTGCATATCTGAGGTGATTGATATTTCTTCTGGCAATCTTGATTCCAGACTGTGTTTCTTCTAGCCCAGCATTTCTCATGATGTACTCTGCATAGAAGTTAAATAAGCAGGGTGACAATATACAGCCTTGATGTACTCCTTTTCCTATTTGGAACCAGTCTGTTATTCCATGTCCAGTTCTAACTGTTGCTTCCTGACCTGCATATAGGTTTCTCAAGAGGCAGGTCAGGTGGTCTGGTATTCCCATCTCTTTCAGAATTTTCCACAGTTTATGGTGATCCACACAGTCAAAGGCTTTGGCATAGTCAATAAAGCCGAGGTAGATGTTTTTCTGGAACTCTCTTGCTTTTTCGATGATCCATCAGATGTTGGCAATTTGATCTCTGGTTCCTCTGCCTTTTCTAAAACCAGCTTGAACATCAGGAAGTTCACGGTTCACGTATTGCTGAAGCCTGGCTTGGAGAATTTTGAGCATTAACTTTACTAGCGTGTGAGATGAGAGCAATTGTGCAGTAGTTTGAGCATTCTTTGGCATTGCCTTTCTTTGGGGTTGGAATGAAAATGGACCTTTTCCAGTCCTGTGGCCACTGCTGAGTTTTCCAAATTTGCTGGCATATTGAGTGCAGCACTTTCACAGCATCACTTTTCAGGATCTGAAATAGTTCAACTGGAATTCCATCACCTCCAATAGCTTTGTTGTAGTGATGGTTTCTAAGGCCCACTTGACTTCACATTCCAGGATGTCTGGCTCTAGGTGAGTGATAACACCATCGTGATTGAGTGGTACATTTGTCAGAATGAACGAACCAATTCTGATATACTATTATTGACTAAAGTCTGTAATTTATATCAGTATTCACTCTTTGTGTTATACAGTTCTATGGGTTTTGAGAAATTTATGCATCATGGGTATAGACTGGATGGCTGGATGGCATCACCGACTCAGTGGACACCTGAATTTGAGCAAGCTCTAGGAGACAGTGAAGGACAGGGAAGCCTGGCGTGCTGCAGTCCATGGGGTCGCAAAGAGCGGGACACGACTGAGCCGCTGACGACAATATGCCGTGCGTGCGCCCTTACAGCATCGTACAGAACCGGCCCACGGCCCTAAGAGTCACTGGCACACTGCTTCCTCCTCCCTCTCTCCAGCTCCTGGCAACCGGCGACCTTTGTGCTGCCCCTATAATTTTGCCTTTTCCTGAATGTTACACAGTTGGAACCATGCAGTAAGTACCCTTTTCAGACTGTCTTCTTTCACATAATAATACGTATTTAAGGGTCCTTTTTTGTTTTTTTTTCAAGGCTTTATAGCTCATTCTTTATTAGTGAATACCAGTCCACTGAATGAATGTACTACGGTTTATCCATTCACCTATTAAAAGACATCTTGGTTGCTTCCAGTTTTTGCGATGATGAATAAAGCGGTTATAAACATTCGTGCCTACACCACGCAGAGATGTAGTTTTCAACTCAGCTGAGTCAATGCCAGGCAACGTGCTTCATGGACCATACGTCTTTCATAGAATAGAAATTTTTAATTTTAATGAAGTCTAGCTTATCAATTATCTCTTTAATGGATCGTAGATGATGAAATTCCATTTAAAGTAGGTGGGAAAGGATGAAAGTATGTAGCACGGAAATGACAACCCTGGGTCTGCTTCAAGGAGGGCTGGAAATTCAGACTCTGGTGTTGGTCAGGCCTTTTGACGCATATTTGACATGATGAAAACTCTACTGCGTCTGGAGCATGCTTTTCATCTGCATGTAGGTTTCTTCTCTTCAGTGTGAATGGCAGTAAACAGCTACACATTTCAATTTTGGATGCAATTGTGAATAACTATAGCTCTCCACTTTGAACCAAAAATTCATGATCAGTAATTTTTTCGGATCCTAACAGCAGTTTTAGGAAGGCAAATAAATTCAATTTCCCCTACACTGGAACTATAAACAAATCATATAATGAGTTTGCAACTAAATATTCTAGAGTCCAGTCTTTAAAAGCAAAAATGTGAGGTCTCCAAGCTTCGGTTTTATACAGTGAATCACAGGGAACCCATGCAATCACTTCTTCAGGGCTTTATGTCTGTAAATTTTGTGAGTGGCCAATTTAGTCTCAGAATGATGATCAGTGCTTTAAAAGTCTCAAAATCCATAAATTTTATAAAGAAAAGTTGTCTCACTGGACACCTTCTGGAAAAGTTGCCATGAGTGCATAAAGAAAGACTCTTTCAAAATATCCCTTTAATTAGTGGTATTAAAGCCCGAAAGTGATAAAATTAGAAAGAGGTGGTATAATTTCTTTTCCATTTTCCCGTAAGCATTGAATCAGGTGGTAAATTTCAAGTTGAGGTCTAAATTATTAAATTTTACTTTTCTTTCTTAAGCAAAATGCTGAAAACATGTTCCATTTGTTATTAAGAGTATTAACCCTGAAGTAGCTAACTGCTAAAACCTGCACTCCTAGGAAATAAACTGTCAAGCGTTGTCCCTACTGTGGTTTTCTGTTCACTAACTAAAGACATGTCAGGTGAAAATGGAGGACCTTCATTCATCCTTCTGATCATCAAGGTGGTGGTGACCTTCTATCATCAAGCTTCTATCCTCGGAGAAAAGACTGACTTGATGCCCGTTTGTTCAAGCCAACACACAAGCTTAATTTAAAGCAGCACTCAGAACTAATCAAATTCCACATCACAGAGTGACTTCGATACACTTCATCTTTCAAATGGAGTAATTAGTAATCATCCTGGTTAGCTCGTCTCCAGCGGTGAGTACAGTCGCTGTGGATTAGCAGAATTCTGATCAGTAGATTTTTTTTTAATCCATCTTGAAGGAGCTTTTAGATGGAAGAAAACACAAAACAACCAAAAATTCAAATTTTCATGAGACTGTATTCTTCCAAACAGGGGAAGGGCAGGACTTTTTGCTGTGCCTGAAATGACACTGGAGTACTGAGAGGAAGACGACAGGTTTTGGAGCCAGAAAGGTGTCTGACGCATTCATGCAAGTGACCATGAACAGGACGTTCACACTTATTTCTCGAGTTTTCAAGACATGTATGTTTTAAAAAATGTTTTATGTCAGAAAGTCTTGACTGGAAATACATCTGTGATCCTCCACGTTTTCAGAACTCGGTGTGAGCATGTCTTCCAGAAAGTTTCACGACTGAAAACATACATGTCAATATATACGTTGGCAGGGTATATATATAATATGTAGTGAAAGCGTTTTAAAGATCTGGGCGCATTTTTGATCAAGATGAAAGGAGATGGAGGTGAGAACACTCCCTCTCCTTTAAGAAGGAAGGTGCCCTTGGTGCTAAGGGAACCACTGACGAAAGAAGGGCTTGGGGAACCTAGAAACAGTACACTGTCAAATAAGTAACCAGATGGGGGAAGCCTGGGCTAAAAGCCAGGCTAGAATGTTATTTACTGATTAAAATTTCTTCAAATTAAGAAACAATCCTTACTTCACTGTAGCAGATGTTTCATAATACTGAGACTTGTATTTTTATGTTACAATTTGTGTTTTAATGCCTGATCAAGGAGTTGGCATTACATGAAAGTATCAGCAATAGTATCAATAAAGGAAACAGACAGCATCGGTCGCCCTTAAATGAGTAAGGGAGCATTCCCAGTATAATAAAATCACATGCGGACGTGAGAGCTGGACCATAAAGAAGGCTGAACGTCAAAGAATTGATGCTTTCGAATTATGTGCTGGAGAAAACTCGAGATTCCCTTGGACTGCAAGGAGATCAAACCAGTCACTCCTAAAGGAAATCAACCCTGAATATTCAATGGACAGACTGAAGCTGAAACTCCAATACTTTGACCACCTGATGACTCACTGGAAAAGACCCTGATGCTGGGAAAAACTGACGGCAGGAGGAGAAGGGACGACAGAGGATGAGATGGTTGGATGGCATCACCAACTCAATGGACATGAGCTTGAGCAAACTCAAGGAGACAGTGAAGGACAGGGAAGCCTGGTGTGCTGCAGCCCATGGGGTTGCAAAGAGACACAAGTTAACAACTAAAGATCAACAACAAAAATAAAATCGTTACCACTATTATATGTGATCATAATTTAAGGGAATTGCTGTTCAGTTGCTGAGTTGCGTTTGACTCTATAAAGCACAAAATGAACCTCTAACCTACGTATATTTTACCTGATTTGAGGTGTAAAAATCTTACTCCGGTTTGATTAACTATTTTAGTGAACACTTAAAATTCAGAAGGCTTTTACCTGGGACTAATTTGACAACTCAGCTCCCTTTAAAAACCATGTAAAGTGAATTAAATTAACACCTTTTATATTTTTCATTCAGAAAAAGGGCTCTTGGTGATGAAGTTATTCAAAACTCAAAAGTCAGATCGTACCCCTCCTTGAAGTGTTCACAGAGTGCCTGTGTTTTGAGATGATGATAATTTTTCTTAGACTGAAAATAGTTTTGAAAAGTAAAGATGAGCACAATAGATCTGCCCTTATCTCTGTTGTGGGGTGAATCATGTCTCACAAAAAAAAGAGAAAGCACTTAAGCACTGGGCCCTGTGACCAGTGACCCCTGGGCATGAGGTTTCTGAAAGCGGGAGCTGGCAGATGCTCTCAAGCTGAGACAAGGCCACACTGAGCGGCACGGGGTCTCCAGATCAGAGCAGCCCCTCCGGGCCCGGCCTCTCACGCTCACTCCACTCCGTTCTCGTCCAAGCTCTGCCTGGCCTCAGCTCTAGCTTCTCCACCCTACGAATGAGCTTAGAGCCTCTGTGGGGTTTGATCCAGGTCATAGAAACAGGTACAGAGGCAGGACTGAGCCTGGGCCCAGGACTCGCGGAATCTGAGCTCAGAGTGCGACCATCAGCTTCAGCCACTCTTTGGAATCCAACAAAGACTTGTAAACACTCAGAGCTGCCAATCCTGGGCTCACGTTCCTTTGCGTGTGTGCTCAGCTGTGAAGTCGTATCTGACTCTGTGCAACCTCATGGACTGTAACCCGCCAAGGCTCCTCTGTCCGTGGGATTCTCCAGGCAAGAATACTGGCAGGGGCTGCCCTTCCCTACGCCTGGGGATCTTCCTGGCCCAGGGATCCAACCTGTGTCTGCTACATTGGCAGGTGGATTATTCGTCACCGAGCCAACTGGGAGCCCAACATTCCTTTAGTGCTTTTCTAGTCCTTGTCCTCTGTTAGACTGAGTTCTCTAAGCTCCTTCCGCCCTTGCTTCCTTTGCTCACTGTGTCTCTACTCTCCACTGACTCTGCCAGGCACGGTGCTAGACCCTGCGGATGCAGCAAAGGACACAGCGACGCATGCTGGTGGAGAGAGGGCCAGAAAGACGCATCTCCGCTCCAGGACGACCCTGCAGGCCTTGAGAAGCAGCACGCAATCCAACCGACTTCAAAGCGCACGTCCAACACAACGGCATGAACAGAACCACCCAGTAAAACGCAGGATGACTGTTTTTTAAAAAGATAAAAAGGACAGAGCAGCATGAGTCCTAACCCAACATGACTGGTGTCTTGGTGAGAAGAAAAGAGTCGCAGGAAGAAGCCCCGTGACAAGGCGGAGCAGGGCGACGTCTCTACAGGTCAAGTGTCGGCCAGAAGAGCAAGGACAGACTCTCCCCCGAGAACGCGAGACGGCCCAGCCCTGCTGCAGCTGGGTGCTGGGCTCGCAGCCTCCAAAACTGTGCAGGATGGCTCTCGGCCAGGGCGAGGGCTTTGTCTCGGCAGCTGCCGGTCACTGATGCCCTCGTGTCGACCCTGGGTATCCCTTGCTGCCAGCGTGGGGAGGCAACGGCGCTAACGAGCCACTCCTCTCCAGGTTGGAAGAGGAGTTAACACAGTGTTAACTGTGTTAACACAGGCCACGCATGGGGCCCAGAGAACGCGGAGCAGGGGCCGGTCAGAAGCACCCTCTGGTCCGAGCTGCGCATCGCAGGTTGGACTCTCTTTAGCATGCTGGCACCCGCTCCGCGTCCTGCCTGAGCTTTTGCCCGGGGCGGGAGAAAGCGCAGCGCAGTCCCGAGCAGGCTCCTCCGGATACTGGGCCGACTCTCCGCAGCACAAAGAATCCGCCTTTGTGTTCAAGACGCTCTCCCCGTGGGGGGTGAATATTTGATGACACGTCACATCTCGCCCAGGTCTTCGGCTCTGCAGTGCACCCTTTGTGGTTTCCTCAAAGTTCGCTCCAAAGACAGCGTCCTTGAACTCTCTCTCTCCTCATAAGCATCCTCTGAACACTCCTGGTCTTCCTCTTAAACAGAGGAAAACTAAGATCTGAGCCACAGGCTGCTCCTGTTAGCCTCCCCCGACCACTCATGTCCTAGGCATTACACGTCTATTAGTGTAGCCTCAACGAGCACCAACGTTATACGCTTCTTTATTAGCAGTTGTATTATTCTTCAAATTTATATATATATATATATATATATAAAACCACTTCAAAATCAATTTGCCACATTTTTAAAAGAACACAGCAGGAGGCTGCCCAGCAAACCCAGGCGACAGGGCCTGAATGAAGGGTGATCCTCAGGAGAAGGGGACGGGGAGGGGGAGAACCACAGGGCAAGTGGAGGGCACAGGGCGCCCTCCCCCACGGAGCCTGGGCCAGCACGTTCCTAAGAGGATGCTCTCAGCTGCAGGCGGGGCTGAGAGTGCACTGAGGCCCTCAGCTCAGCACCTACGCCGGGCGCAGCCCAGATCCAGGAGTGCCTCCAGTTCGCTGCAGGAGTATTTATGGTCCCCGAGTCACAGCCTGAAGCCTGGGAGGCGGTCTGACTCTGCGGCGGCTCTGCAGGGCTGTCGGCTCAGTAACGCAAGGCTCCCCTCGAAAGCCTGCTACTTCTTTTCTGTATGGCATGCGCTAATTTTCTAAAGTAACATGCCTGAAGAGGATATGTCTATCCAGAAAAAAAGTAAATGAACTAAGGAATGGATAAGACCGTCAGAAGGACTTCCCGGTGGCTCAGACGGTAAAGAGTCTGCCTGCAACCCGTCAGACCCACGTTCGATCCCTGGGTCGGGAAGATCCTCTGGAAGAGGGTATGGCAACCCACTCTAGTATTCTTGCCTGGAGAAGCCCATGGACAGAGGAGCCTGGCGGGCTGCAGCCCATGGGGTCGCAGAGTCGGACACGACTGAGCGACTAAACGAGTCCGTCAGAAGCCACTTAGTGTGTCTCTGTCTTGGCAAAGGGAATACTGACTCAAGAACAAGGTGCATCTCCTCCAAGGGAGCCGTGCAGAAACCCTAGCGTCCGGCCGCAGTCGGGATGGGTTAGAAACGCTGCTTTCAGAGGCCGGTGTCTGTCGGAACAGCTGGGGAATCCTGTTGAAGATTCCCGGTGCCGAGGTTCAGGGTGGCTTGTGGGACTGCAGTTCTAACAAGCTCCCTGATTACACTGGGTGCTTGTCTTTGGGTCCCCTGGAGTGACAAGGGGCTGGAACATGGGGCCTCTGGAACCCTCTGAGCTCCCAGCTTCTGTGGCTCCAACCCCTGGTGCCTGAAAAGGTCAGGAGGAATTAAGGCTCCTAAATGAAGTGACCCCTTCACTTGGAGGGATGTCCCGACTGGAGTGTCACAAGCAAAGCTGTGAAAACCAGAGTCTGATGCTTAAGACATTTGTCCTCTGAGGTTTTCCTAAATGGTAGACCTCCAAGTAGAGCGCTTAGCCATGGATTAAAAAATAAAAAACAAAACAATTTTCCTGTGGCAGAATTTAAACCTCTAACTTTAACAGCTAAAATTATCTTTTCCTACTCTTTTCATGCATTTTTTTTTTTTTTACCAAATTTCATTCAGTCATAATGGGATTTAGACATAAGCTAACTGCAAGACACAGGCTCGTTGCTGTTAAGTCGCTAAGTTGTGTCCACTTAGGTGCGACCCCATGGACAGCAGCCCTCCGTTCATGGCATTTCCCAGGCAAGAACACTGGGCTGCCATTCCCTTCTCCAGGGGATCTTCCCGACCCAGGTATTGAATCAGCATCTCCACTACTGGCAGGAGGACTCTATCATTGAGACACCTGGGAAGCACAAAATACAAGTTGTTTCTAAACTTTGGTAAGAAGTGACTTTCGTCACTTCCTGAAGGGAAGACAGGGTAATTAAAAATGCCAAATAAAATTGGTCTGTTTAAAAGATCATTACAAATAGCGATTGTTTTCATGCCGACAGCTGTTAAAAAATTTTGAAAATTAATAATTCTTCCAAGTAGATTCAGGCCCTCTATATACAGGTGTATTCATGTTACCAATTTGCGTGTATACTCTCTTTTGATTTGAAAGATATAAAATCATGTTTATTTTAAATTAGCTGGGTTTTAAACAGGAACCCCTACTTTAAAATATACATTAAATATATAAATAAAATCAGAAACAGTTTGGTTTTGCTTTAGTGGGGTAATTATTTTGATTTTTTGACTTGCTTTGATTCAATCATTTTAAAGCACAGATTCACTGTTATTAAAAATAGGTTTCAATGTATGCTGCATGAAGGAAGTATACACCCAAGTATATTTTATTTTGAGTATTTTAGTTGGTTTCTCTGTTTGGCAAGTGTGATTCATTTCAACTGTTTTTGGTTTGGTTTCACATCATAGACTTTGTACAAACACTGTTGTAAAAGGTTCCCCTTGCATTTCAGAATATTTTTCAATTTGCAATCATTTTAGAACTCATAACTTGACACTGTGGATGTGCACACTGAAAGACTACACACACACAAGTGCATGTGTGCACACGCATGCACGCACAAGCACACGGACGCATGCACGCACACACACGCACGCACACACACCAGTCACTGCTGCTGCCATGCTCAGTGTGTCTTTGACCCCTTCTTGTAGCTCCGGAGGCCTCCTTGTTAATTTTACACTTACCTCCAGTTAAGTGCTTTTTCCTCTCACAGAACTGCAGTTCAAAATACTTTATGAAGCAGCTGGACAGGTCGTTAAGAGGGGTCTTGGCATGTCCAAATGCTTCTAAGATGCTCATGACCTGCAGAAAAAGGGAAACAGTTACTGTGCTAAGCATGCGCCCAAATAAAATGGGGCAATTATAGCGAAGAGACAGGAGCATCCCATCAGCTAAGAGGCCACCCCCTGCCCATACAACACAACAGTGCATTCTTAAGGTCACTCTTTCCTCAAGCGCAAACTACTAACATCCTTTGTCCCTACGGGTAACTAGTGGTAAGAAGAGAATAACGCACAGAGCACGCGACTGCCTTCCTCACACCACCCTCTCAGGGTGAGTGGAGGACGGCACTCTCTTCACACACACACGCACACGCACACACATACAGCTCAGCATGTACTGCTGGTTTTTTCCAACTTAAGAACACATACGGATGGCTAACAAACACATGAGAAGATGCTCAACATCACTCATTACCAGAGAAGTGCAAATCAAAACCACAGTGAGGTACCATTTCATGCCAGTCAGAATGGCTGTGATCCAAGTCTATAAGCCATACATGCAGGAGAGAGTGTGGAGAAAAGGGAGCCCTCTTACCCTGTTGGTGGGAATGCAAACTAGTCCAGTCACTATGGAGAACAGTGTGGAGGTTCCTTAAAAAAACTGGAAATAGAACTGCCACACGACCCAGCAATCCCACTGCTGGGCATACACACCGAGAAAACCAGAACTGAAAGCGACACGTGTAGCCCAACGTTCATCGCAGCACTATTTATAATAGCCAGGACATGGAAGCAACCTAAATGTCCATCAACAGACGAATGGATAAGAAAGCTGTGGTGCATATACACAATGGAGTATTACTCAGCCATTAAAAAGAATACATTTGAATCAGTTCTAATGAGGTGGATGAAACTGGAGCTGATTATACAGAGTGAAGTAAGCCAGAAAGAAAAACACCAATACAGTATACTAACGCATATATATGGAATTTAGAAAGATGGTAATGATAACCCTGTATGTGAGACAGCAAAAGAGACACAGATGTATACAACAGTCTTTTGGACTCTGTGGGAGAGGGCGAGGGTGGAATGATTTGGGAGAATGGCATTGAAACATGTATAATATCATATAAGAAATGAATCGCCAGTCCAGGTGTGATGCAGGATACAGGATGCTTGGGGCTGGTGCCCTGGGATGACCCAGAGGGATGGTGCAGGGAGGGAGGTGGTAGGGGGGCTTAGGATGGGGAACACGTGTACACCTGTGGCAGATTCATGTTGATGTACGGCAAAACCAACACAATATTGTAAAGTAATTAGCCTCCAATTAAAATAAATAAATTTATATTTAAAAAACGAGTAAAAGTGCTTTTGTAGCTTTGGAAGGAAGAATTAAGAGTTAATACATGCAATGATCAGAATTTCTTTTAAAAACAACAAATTTACTGACACACCTGTTTACAACCTGCTTTTTCACTCGTGTTTACGCCGCCAAGTGCCACTTTGCACCCCAAGCCCCTGGGTCACCTTCCACCCGTTTTCACTCCATGCCAACCATTCTCCCCACAGGAGTAGGCGTTAGAATTCTAGATGAAGCCTTGGACCCAGTGTGTCTTATCGCAAGGTGCCACTGCAGAGACGGCTGTTTGCAGCTTTAAAGTGTTGTTACTACAGACCCTCAGAAAACTCTGGCCTCTGAAATTCTCTCTTGATGTATATCCTTAAAAATTGACTACAGAATAAATGCTATTTTCTCACAATTAATTGTACCTGTGATCATGAAAATTCTCAATATTCTCCAAGCCAAGCTTCAATAATATGTGAACCGTGAACTTTCAGATGTTCAAGCTGGATTTAGAAAAGGCAGAGGAACCAGAGATCAAATTGGCAACATCCGCTGGATTATGGAAAAAGCAGGAGAGTTCCAGAAAAACATCTATTTCTGCTGTATTGACTATGCCAAAGCCTTTGACTGTGTGGATCACAATAAACTGTGGAAAATTCTGAAAGAGATGGGAATACCAGGCCACCTGACCTGCCTCTTGAGAAATCTGTATGCAGGTCAGGAAGTAACCGCTCGAATTGGACATGGAACAACAGACTGGTTCCGAATAGGAAAAGGAGTATGTCAAGGTTGTATATTGTCACCCTGTTTATTTAACTTACATGCAGAGTACACAATGAGAAACGCTGGACTGGAAGAAACACAAGCTGGAATCAAGATTGCCGGGAGAAATATGAAGAACCTCAGATATGCAGATGACACCACCCTTACGGCAGAAAGCGAAGAACCTCTTGATGAAAGTGAAAGAGGAGACCGAAAAAGTTGGCTTAAAGCTCAACATTCAGAAAACTAAGATCATGGCATCTGGTCCCATCACTTCATGGGAAATAGATGGGGAAACAGTGGAAACAGTGGCTGACTTTTGGGGGCTCCAAAATCACTGCAGATGGTGATTGAAGCTATGAAATTAAAAGACGCTTACTTCTTGGAAGGAAAGTTATGACCAACCTAGACAGCATATTAAAAAGCAGAGACATTACTTTGCCAACAAAGGTCCATCTAGTCAAAAGCTATGGTTTTTCCTGTAGTCATGTATGGATGTGAGAGTTGGACTATAAAGAAAGCTGAGCACCAAAGAATTGATGCTTTTGAACTGTGGTGTTGGAGGAGACTCTTGAGAGTCCTTTGGACTGCAAGGAGATCCAACCAGTCAATCCTAAAGGAGATCAGTCCTAAATACTCACTGGAAGAAGTGATAGCTAAAGCTGAAACTCCAATATTTTGGCCACCTGATGCAAAGAACCGACTCATTGGAAAAGACCCTGATGCTGAGAAAGACTGAAGGTAGAAGGAGAAGGGGACAAGAGAGGATGAGATGGCTGGATGGCATCACCGACTCAATGGACATGGGTTTGAGTGAACTCCGGGAGTTGGTGATGGACAGGGAGGCCTGGCATGCTGCAGTCCATGGGGTCACAAAGAGTTGGACACGACTGAGTGACTGAACTGAACTGTGATAATGAAGATGACCAAGAAATTCTCCCAAAAGAATGAAAAGCTGGAAGGTTCAAACGTATTTTTCTGGATCTTTCAAGATGTGCATGCATGCTCAGTTGTAGCCACCTCTTTGTGACCCCATGGTCTGTAGCCCACCAGGCTTCTCTGTCCATGGGAGGGATTCTCCAAGCAAGAATACTGAGCAGGTTGCCATACCCTCCTCCATGGGATCTCCTCGACTGGCAGGTGGATTCTTTCCCACTGCACCACCAGGGAAGCATCCTTCAAGGTACTGACAAGGTACATGCAGTTCCTCCATCAGCCACGAGAGGGCCACAATAACACCTTATTGATACACTGGGCTGCTGCTAAGCCACTTCAGTCATGTCCGACTCTGTGCGACCCCATAGATGGCAGCCCACCAGGCTCCCCCGTCCCTGGGATTCTCCAGGCAAGAACACTGGAGCGGGTTGCCATTTCCTTCTCCAATGCATGAAAGTGAAAAGTAAAAGAGAAGTTGCTCAGTCGTGCCCGACTCTAGCGACCCCATGGACTGCAGCCCCCCAGGCTCCCCCGTCCCTGGGATTCTCCAGGCGAGAGTACTGCAGTGGGGGGCCATGGTGGTAGGTTACAATTTCTGATGACAGTATAAGAATTTTGTTCTAAATTTAAGAATTTTGCAGCTCCTCTTTAGCTTTCTGGATGCTGCTCTACTAAGGCGTTCAGTTCCCCTGGAAGTATCTTATATTGTGAAAGATTACAAAACAACATCAATTCTCATCACAAGTCAAAGTGCTAAATGTTGGGCAAACAGTAAAATATGTGAAAATGTGTTTTTGAAGTTTGAACTTTTGGAGAGAAACAATGAATCCTATACAAACCCTATCATTTAGGTCTCTTTGCAATAACCTAATTTTAAAGATCATAATAGTGCATTGTTAGTAGTAATAGAAATATTTCTGAAAAGTAATTTGAAAGAATACTTATATTTTGCCTTTTTCCCAACAACTTAATATGAAAAAAATATATAGCAAGACTATACTGTAATTATATCACATTTAAACCTTTATAGTAGTTCCTTCAAAGAATCAAATAAAATTTTAAAAATGTTTTTTGGCTTCTAGTTACATTGGCATTGTATCTGCTAATACACTGACTTTATTATAATAGAAAATGAATATAAAGGTAATTAATGACATGCACCTGGAAAGGAAGTATAGGGTATATAATTCAATGCATGTGCCTTGGAATAAGAGACACCTGCCCCAGACTCCAACGCTGATAATGACAAATGCTATAACCTTGAGCAAGTTTTGTAAATTTCCAAACCTCATTTCTTTTATTCTAAACAGAACAACTCAGTGATGATCAGAGTCCAGGGTATGAAGTGTTCAGCTTGGTGCCTGTAACATGATAAGCATTCAACAAACAGCAGAATTTAATTTTGCTTTTGTTAATAACAGTAGAAAACCGTTATATTGCACATTGCATTATACTGACTATGTGCCAGGAACCATATGTACATATATAATCATATATGCACATACAGGCACACACATTCATATGTGTGTCTGTCCACGTGTGTCATTATATGTAAAATTACACATAACTGTACACGCATACATATGTATGTGTGACCATATATGTGTGTATGCTTATCACACCTTTTAATCCTCACAACCAGAGCCTCCATTTTATAGAAAAGGAAATTGACAAATCTAGAAAATTTCCCAAGATTGAAAACTTATAAATAGAGGAGCTGGGATTGAAACCTAAGCCATCTCTTGGGTCGCTGTGTTCAGTCACTGTAACAGAACAACAATAAAGATATACGAGTGACTGAAACCACTGGACAAAATATAAGCATGTGGCACGCCTTCACTGCGCCACTGGCCCGTGACCCAAGGTTAAGCTGAAATGGTGAGCGGATTTCTCATCTTTTATCACCCTCCTGGCCAACAGGTGGCACCAAACAAACGTGTTAAGAGAAAACTGAAAAAAAAAAAAAAAGCGACATTGAATACTGTTGCTGCTCAACTTTAAAACAAAATAATGAGAAGACTGTGTCATAATAACACTTTAAATTAAAATACAGGCAAAGGGAAATACCTATTTCCTCAGTATTCACTGAGCCATATTTTATGGGCATGATTTGCTCCTGTTTATATTGGATTTTTTTTTCTATAAAATGTTCACAGTTCTGCCATTAAAAGCTGTGCCCTATTATCATGGTAGTAGGGAACCAATCGGCCTTTCTAAAAGTAAAGACTTGTACCTTCCTCAATAAAAGACAATGGCTTAATCAGGGTGACCCCATCACTCCGCTCTGTACAAACAGTTGCTCAATAAATGTTGATTTAAGGAACTTAAATGGAATTGAATGTCTCAAAGTGGAAACTCATTTGGACCAGAATTAGTGAAGAAAAGTCCCAGGCAATTGTGTTTCTTCCCAAAACATGAATTTCGTGTTCCAATAAACCTACTGCTGTGGAAAGCCCCGGTTTCCCAGCTTGAAGTTCAAACACAGGGGGGAGAAACAACCGCTCTCCCAGCTGATCTCAGCTGCTTTGAAGTTGCCCAGGGGACTCAAGCCTTGTCTACGGTGACAGGACCCCAAGCCACAGTCCTGTTCTCAGGCCGGCCCCAGATGTGAGATGGCTTTGAGCTACGCTGTACAATTACGCATGTGCTTAGCGTATAGATCAGGAGAAGGCACTGGCACCCACTCCAGCACTCTGGCCTGGAGAGTCCCAGGGACGGGGCAGCCTGGTGGGCTACGGTCCATGGGGTCGCGAAGAGTCAGGCACAACTGAGCGACTTCACTCTCACTCTTCACTTTCCTGCGTTGGAGAGGGAACTGGCAACCCACTCCAGTGTTCTTGCCTGGAGAATCCCAGGGACGGGGCAGCCTGGTGGGCTGCCGTCTGGAGGGTCACACAGAGTCGGACACGACTGAGGCGACTGAGCAGCAGCAGTGTATAGATCAAGCGTAATAACAGCTGTGAATCAGCGTCACGAAGGAGCACGTGTGACACCACACGTACACTGCAGAGGGACCTGTCGTACGTTTTTTGTAAAGAGAAGAACTGAGAAGAGTTTCTCCTTATAATCTGATAAACGTGCTAACAGAACTTGCTAGAACAGTGTGAAGACAAGAGAATCAAACTGCTTCAGGCGTCTCCTTGAATAAACTGAGTTTTACTGGGTGAAATTGGACCCCTCTCTGAGCTGCCAACAGGCTCTCAATCAGCTGTCAGTAATTCCCTACAAAAGATGCTTATCTGGTCAATCCCCACAGATATATCTTATCTACACCCCAAACTGTCTCTTTATCGGTAGAAGTAATCAACTCTAATCATATCACGTATTTTCAGTTCAACTGTTTTGAGCGAATGCACAGGAGTATGTCCACAATATTTTAAAATACATATAAGAAAACAAACCTTAACTTCAACAATCTTCATTTGCACAGGGCCTCCATCTTTTTTCCTTTATTTTCACAAATTTTGACCAACTTATTGTTTAAGTGAAGGCAAAGTCACTCAGTCGTGTCCAACTCTTTGTGACTCCATGGACTTTAGCCCACCAGGCTCCTCTGTCTGTGGGATTCTCCAGGCCAGAATGCTGGAGTGGGTAGCCTTACCCTTCTCCAGGGGAATCTTCCAGACCCAGGGATGGAGTGGGTAGCCTTACCCTTCTCCAGGGGAATCTTCCAGACCCAGGGATGGAACCCAGGTGTCCTGCATTGCAGGCCGATTCTTTCCCATCTGAGCCACCAGGGAAGTCCTATGGTTCAACTGAAAGCCTATTAAGATGCCTCCCCTTCTGTTTGCAATCAGATTTTTCTGACCCCACCATCGTCTCTAACTGAAACCAGTGACTTACATGCTTAAATTTGGAATCGAACACAGGCCTGCTGGAGCCAGACCTGCAGGTGAGGTGTCTCATTATCTGCTTGCTGGCTTCAGACTTTCCAGATCCTCTTTCTCCACTAAAATAAGACAGAAAAAAATATACGCTTACTGTTTTGGCAAATATAGTAAAAAAGGAACCAGACAGTAATTCTCAGACACAAAGAAGGTGAGCAAATGGCATGACGACCTTCAAGGAGAACACGCCATCGTTTGACTTTCCCACTGATTCACTCATTAGTGTAAATGCAGGAAGCCGCACGGTCGTGAAGACAATCGGGGGGAGCTACACGTCAATACAAACACCAGTCTCGAAAGAAGAAAGAAAACGCCTCAACTGAGCATCACCAAACCCCTACGGTCACTGATTTGCTCTTCATTTCTTGACCCTTGAATAAAAAAAAAAAATGTTTGTTTGTTCTTTTCCTGAGTAATGGGTTGATACATGGCATCATTTGCTCTTAAGATGTCCCAAAGGAATACTAGCTCTGCAGAAAATTAACAAATTTTACTATTGATAGAAAAACAATCCCATGAGCAAGGGCATGTAGAAACAAGCAGATTTCTTCACTGATGCAACATGTGTGGCACTGAGAGCTCTGTAATCGGCAGGCTCCCAAAAGATGTCACTGGCTCTTCAGAACCTCACTAAGAACCAGAGTTTTTGATAAGAATTAAGTGGATTCAGTGAGAATATAGTTAAGGCCGTGGATTTGTGAGAGTCATTTTAGGGGAGGCTGGGGGGACCTCTGAAAGCCTCCTGAGGTGAGCAGCATTGGATGAGAGCGGCCGTGAGTGTGGGTGGGCAGCATTCAGGCTCAGGAGCCAGACTGTTAGACTCACATCCCAGGGAGACCCTGGACTAAGGAGCTAACCCTTCTAACACTCAGCCCTTGACACATAAAATGAGAGTAATAACACTGATCATAGTAACAGGTATCCTACAAGATCACCAAGGCGATGGACAAGATAACACGTGGACAGCACCCAGCGGAGGGCCTGACGCCTAGCAGCTTTCAAAAATATTGGTTGTCGTTACTGACAACACGACTACTCACTCCTTGCCATCTCCCAATTTTATTTTTAAAGTCTCCCTTTTTATCTAAGCAAGACCAGGAAACCCAATAGGTAAAGAAGATAAAAGCAGAATTTCTTGGCTCAAGGATGCCAGGGTCCCCTAACCCCCACCCAGGGGGCCCTTCAAAGCAGGTATAAAAACAGCCACTTGCAGCTATTTTGAAAATCAAAGTCTGCAACAGGTCGATCTAACCTTCCGTGGAATTTTGATGGAGTTAATCATATAAAAGTATGTAAAGAAGTGCTTATTTACAGATGTAATGTTACTTGGGTTCTTTCCCGGTTTCCCTCTTCACTCTTCGATCTCGCTCTGACTCAGGCTGTGCAAAGCCTTATTTACACGTTCAGTCTTCAGCTGATGCTATGGAGGATAACGGCAAAGTCCTCCTCTCATGGAGGTGTAGCTTGATATACACCGTAATTCTCAGTGCAGATTGTACTTTGACACCTAAATATTTCCTTAATTTTTTATCACTACACACCCACATTTCACCCTTACTGCTTGTGGTACCCTTTGTTTTTTTTTTTTTCTCTAGTGTAAATGACCCTCCTGAGCATCTTGACATTTAGGAGCTAACACTGCCATTGTAATCCAAAAAAAATACCTTCGGGTTATGATTTTGGTGACATAAGCCAAGGGAAATGCCTAGAAGCAGCTGGGAAACTTCTCCTCTGCAAGCTGCTACATGATGTCTTGCTCAGCACCACATTTTAGAGAAAGGTGGAATACTTGTCCCGTGCGCCTTTCTTTCCCTGTGTTTTCTAAGGTTTGAAAGCAAGGCGCTCTGGTTCTAAGGTGTAAATCTTCAAAATAAACTGAGCTTCAGGTTAAGTTTGTTGAAATCGATCCAGCTACACCCGGGCTGTTTGTAATAACAGAGATGTTTCTCCTCTGTAGCAAGTCAAGTGTACCCACTGCAAAGACTTACAGGGACACAAACCGATGAGGAAGTCAATAAACGTAAAGAGAAGAAATGTGGACAGGTTTACCGCCAACCTCCCCGGGCAGAATCAGGCCTGGGGCTGGGGCAGGTGGAGGGCTCACCTGAGAATGAAACACTGAGGTCTCCGCTCCTGGAAAAGCTGGTGGAAGGCTCTCTCCGCGCAGGAGAAAATGTGAGGCGGCAGGGAGGGGTTGGGCTGCCCCGCGCTGCTCAGGTACAGCTCAGAGACCTGGAGAACAGGGCCAGCATCTCTGTCAAAAGGATTCAGGATTCTTTCCCCCACGAAGACACTGATACATTTCCAATACACAAAAGCATATAAATCTCTAATCTTGAGTCGCACTTGTAAACACAAATCATTCGCACAATGATGCCCTTCTCGGCACATTTTAAACATCTCTAACAGTGGCTCCGTCTGGTCAAAGCTATGGTTTTCTCCACCCAGGGGGCCCTTCAAAGCAGGTATAAAAACAGCCACTTGCAGCTATTTTGAAAATCAAAGTCTGCAACAGGTCGATCTAACCTTCCGTGGAATTTTGATGGAGTTAATCATATAAAAGTATGTAAAGAAGTGCTTATTTACAGATGTAATGTTACTTGGGTTCTTTCCCGGTTTCCCTCTTCACTCTTCGATCTCGCTCTGACTCAGGCTGTGCAAAGCCTTATTTACACGTTCAGTCTTCAGCTGATGCTATGGAGGATAACGGCAAAGTCCTCCTCTCATGGAGGTGTAGCTTGATATACACCGTAATTCTCAGTGCAGATTGTACTTTGACACCTAAATATTTCCTTAATTTTTTATCACTACACACCCACATTTCACCCTTACTGCTTGTGGTACCCTTTGTTTTTTTTTTTTTCTCTAGTGTAAATGACCCTCCTGAGCATCTTGACATTTAGGAGCTAACACTGCCATTGTAATCCAAAAAAAATACCTTCGGGTTATGATTTTGGTGACATAAGCCAAGGGAAATGCCTAGAAGCAGCTGGGAAACTTCTCCTCTGCAAGCTGCTACATGATGTCTTGCTCAGCACCACATTTTAGAGAAAGGTGGAATACTTGTCCCGTGCGCCTTTCTTTCCCTGTGTTTTCTAAGGTTTGAAAGCAAGGCGCTCTGGTTCTAAGGTGTAAATCTTCAAAATAAACTGAGCTTCAGGTTAAGTTTGTTGAAATCGATCCAGCTACACCCGGGCTGTTTGTAATAACAGAGATGTTTCTCCTCTGTAGCAAGTCAAGTGTACCCACTGCAAAGACTTACAGGGACACAAACCGATGAGGAAGTCAATAAACGTAAAGAGAAGAAATGTGGACAGGTTTACCGCCAACCTCCCCGGGCAGAATCAGGCCTGGGGCTGGGGCAGGTGGAGGGCTCACCTGAGAATGAAACACTGAGGTCTCCGCTCCTGGAAAAGCTGGTGGAAGGCTCTCTCCGCGCAGGAGAAAATGTGAGGCGGCAGGGAGGGGTTGGGCTGCCCCGCGCTGCTCAGGTACAGCTCAGAGACCTGGAGAACAGGGCCAGCATCTCTGTCAAAAGGATTCAGGATTCTTTCCCCCACGAAGACACTGATACATTTCCAATACACAAAAGCATATAAATCTCTAATCTTGAGTCGCACTTGTAAACACAAATCATTCGCACAATGATGCCCTTCTCGGCACATTTTAAACATCTCTAACAGTGGCTCCGTCTGGTCAAAGCTATGGTTTTCCCAGTGGTCATGTATGGATGTGAGAGTTGGACTATAAAGAAAGCTGAGCACCAAAGGATTGATGCTTTTGAACTGTGGTGTTGGAGGAGACTCTTGAGAGTCCCTTGGACTGCAAGGAGATCCAACCAGTCCATTCTGAAGGAGATCGGTCCTGAATATTCATTGGAAGGACTGATGCTGAAGCTGAAACGCCAATATTTTGGCCACCTGATGTGAAGAACTGACTCATTGTAAAAGACATTGACGCTGGAAACGATTGAGGACAGGAGGAGAAGGGGACAACAGAGGATGAGATGGTTGGATGGCATCACCAACTTGATGGACATTAGTTTGAGTAAGCTCTGGAAGTTGGTGATGGACAGGGAGGCCTGGCGTGCTGCAGTCCATGGGGTCACAAAGAGTCGGACGTGACTTTCACTCGATCACTTGACCCCATACAGATCAGTACAGTGTTGCGGAGTTCCCTCTTCCACACGGAAGGTCTTTATTGCTTCTGGCATCTATTTTATACACAGTGGTGTGCCCATATCCTCCTCCTCTTCCTCCCAACCCTTCTCCTCCTCCTCATCCCCTCCTCTTCCATCTTCACCTATAACCCCTGGAATAATACAGGTAATTCCTTTTGCCCTAGTCTATCCTACGTCCATACGTCTGCAGACAGCCCAGGGATGGGACTGGGGTCGGGCTGGGTGGGATGAAGAGAGTGGGCAGGTTTTAAGGCAGATTTAAAGCGGAGCGGAACTGACTTTCGCTAAGAAGAGAGGAGGGTCAGGAGGTGAGGGTCCCTGTTTTACCCAAGAAGTATTTCTGTGCTAATTCTTGGTTGATTCATTGGGAGTTCAGAGACAGGAATGTCTCTCTCCCTCTCTCTTTCCCTCCCTGCCTCCACCCCACCTCCAGCATCTAAAGGGCATCCTTGCTTCAGGAACACAGGCTTCCTCCTTTCATCTCCTGCCCCCCCACCAAGGATTCCGCTTCACACTGGAATCAGCCTTTGGTTGCACAAGAAACAGAGAGTTCCCAGGATGGCATTTTTGATCCCAAAACACTTGGCAAAAATCATACTGCGCTTTCAGTTGCCTGGAATACTTTTTCAAAAGCAGTTTCTCTTTTAATTTTGACTCTCATGATTAAAGCTGGAAAGGCTCGGAAAATGAGTAAAGGCAGTACTGTCCTGTCTGATCCAATTGCCTAAACATCACAGGGCTCTTCTGAAAGTGTTCAGAGAATTCTAAACCAACCGACCTTGAACTAGTCAAAAATGCATGGGAACACAGAGTTAATATAATATTTGGTTTTAGAAGTCCGTCTAGGGACCACAGTCATAAGAACCACATGATAAGTGCAAGGGACTCTTTTGATAAAATAACATTCCTTTTCAATATTTTCTCAGAAAAACATAAAGTCACTATTATGTAACCACTCGGCAGAATTTTCTGAGAAGCTTGATTCTACTCCCTGTTTTGCTTTTTCCTTTTAATCATTTGCTACAATAGGTATGTCTAGTAAGTGGTTACTCTACATTACTAAAGGACATTTTAAATTTTATACTTACCACCGTGGAATAAATTGGAATCTCCTTGAATGGATTAACCAGCAGGAGGATGTCCCCAATAAAAGTCTATTAAATGCAAAGGATAGAAATTGTTACTGGACCACATAAATAGCACTTTTAAAGTTAAATATTATATGATTTTAAAATCACTGAGCAAACTATAGAGAATAAATGAAAATCACACTTTAACATGTTATGAATTATTTAAAAGTTTGTAAATAACTAGAAAAGTCAAATTCACATAAGATTAAACCAATAAGCTTGTCCCATTGAACACACAAGTGAAACGACTGTCTTAAGTAATTAGTTGAACACATAGATGAAATTTTGAAAAGTGAAATAATTAACTTACATAGAACATTATTACCAAGAACCACACAATGTATGTTCATTTAAATTGAATACCGACCAGTTCCAGTATACATAAAGGGTTTGAGTCACATAAAGTGCATTCTCTGATCATGGACTATAATGCAAGTTAACCATGGGCAGCTAGAAAACCACCAAATGTGTGGTGATCATACATTTGCAAATAACCTATGAGTCAAAAAGAGAAATCACAGTGCACATGAGAAAACATTTTAATTATGATATATCATAGCACATGAGATGCTACTAAAGGTATAGTCGATATGAAAATTATTGCCCGAAATGTATGTTAAAAAAGAATACAGGCAGGTAATGATCTAAGTATCTGTTTCTAGGAAATTCATCAAATTACATGAAATTATCAGAAATAAGTAACCAACATATGAGCAGAAATGAATGGAATTAGTAAACAAAAGCCATGGAGTAAAAAACTAAAGGCAAAAGGCAATCACTGGAAAAGTCGAATAAAAACTTGGTTTCCTAACAAGACTGACTGAGGAATGAAGAGGAAACAGACCACCAGTATCCCAAATAGGACACCACTACAGATCCCGCTGCCATGGGAGCAGATGCAGAGGCTCTCAGAAGCCTTCGGATATTTAGACGACGTGGACAATAATCCACAGTTTTACCAAAACAAATGCAATAAGATGTCAGAAATCTAACTATATTTATTTTCGGTAACAAATTGAATCTATGTCTAAAACCTTCCCGCAAAGAAAACTAAGAATTCACCAGTGAATTCTTGCCAACACTGATGTAAAAATAAACAAATTTCATACAAATTATTCCAGAAAGTAGCACAAGAGAGAACATGAATCACTTCATTTTAAGAGGTCTGCATAAACTTAGTATTAAAAACAAATATATTGAAAGAAAATTATAGGCTGTTTTCCTTCATTAAAATACATGCTAAAATAATGAGAAAAATACAGACAAACTGAATCCAATAATACATTCAACAAATAATAAATTTCAACCAAAGAGGTTTTATTCTAGTAATTCAAGGTTGGCTGCATATCAGAAAAGCAGCTCTTGTAATTTGTATTACTAAGAAGTCAAGAATAAAATTTATATGATTATCTCAATAAATGCAAAAAGCATTTAATAATAGTCAATTCCCATTCTTGATTAAACATAAGAATAACTTTAAAAACTACTAATATAATGGAACTTTCTTAATCTATAAAAAGTAATAATGCATGGGGTAATAACTTGCTTAATGATAAAACACTAATTTTAATGATAAAACAGCTTCTGCAAGGATCAGAAACAGCACAGAAATGTCTAATATGCTGATTTCCAGCCAAATTTTTAAATTAACAGCCCTTATATCATCAAATGGGGCTTTCCAGGTGGCGCTAATGGTAAAGAATCTGCCTGCCAGTGCAGGACACCAGTTCAATGCCTGGGTCAGGAAGATCCCCTGGAGGAGGGCACAGCAGTCCACTCCAGTGTTCTTGCCTGGAGAATCCCATGGACAGAGGAGCCTGGTGGGCCACGGTCCATATTGCAAAGAGTTGGAAACAACTGAAATGACTTAGCATGCCACACATATTATCAAACAAGGCAGAAAAGGTAAGGATCTATCAGGGTTTTAAAAGAGAAACAGGAAAGCCGTTATTTGGCTCCTACCTAGTGGTGGGTGCAGAAAAGTCAAAGAAAGATGGTCCACAGTAACTTAATCCGGAAGCTCTGGGAAGGTTTACTTAGAGACTGAAAAAGTACCGAGAGGGAGTTTATAAAGCTTTGCACTTCATGGAGGGAGAAAGAGAACTCCAGGGAAAAAGTCGAGTCCCAGATGCAGGAAGGAGGGCAGTGACTTGGAATCACCAGTGATCGTGTTTAGGGGCCAGACAGAGAATAAGGACATGTGGCCATCCTTCCACGAAAAATGACCAGCTACCGAAAAGTTCTAAGGCTGGGAGTTTTGAGATTACATTTCTTCTTCACAAAAATGGCCCTAGTTTCTTGTGAGATCAGACTGAAAAGGGGTGATGTTTCCTCTAGACAGGCAGGAGGCTGCTGGGGCCAGGATGATGAGGGTGGTGAGCACTGGCAGGCAGTGGCAGTGAAGGTCGCTCAGGTGTGTCCGACTCTAGGGACCTTCCCCACCCAGGGATCGAACCCAGGTCTCCCTCACTGCAGGCAGATTCTTTACCAGCTGAGCCACCAGGGAAGCTGTGGACTAAATGATACTTGGGAGACAAAGCCACTTGAAAGGCATGAACGAAAGAAAGGAAATCATAAACCCTTCAACACAGATTTAGAGGACAAACTTCTGGTTACCAGCAGGGGAAGGATGAAGGAAGGAGGGAGTCTGTACACAGTGCTAGATTTAAAATGGATAAGCAACAAGCACCTGCCCTACGCAACTCTGCTCAATGTCATGTGGCAGCCTGTGGGAGGGGGCTTTGGAGGAGAACGGATACACGTATAGGGATGGCTGAGTCCCTTCACTGTGCACCTGAAACCATCACAACCTTGCTTATCGGCTCTACTCCAATATAAAATAAAACCTTTAAGATTATTCAAGCAGTGGTCTACTGATGATGTGACTGAGAAGTTAACAGGAAGAAGAATCAGCAAGACGTTATGGAAAGGGAGACAATGGCACAAAACAAACACAAGTGGCGGGCAGTGGCAGAGACCAAAGAAACCAGGCTCTGCCACTTCACGCTGATGGCTCAATTCCATTAGTTCTGATAGAAGTATTTAATTTTAAGTGTATTTACAGTGGCAGGCAATTTATCCAAGTGTTAAGATGCTGCCCTGAATGTTCATAGGTTAATCAGCACCTGACAATTTATTACTTGTAAAGAAATCTCAGATTTCACATTTACATGAAAATTACTTAATCAATTGCTCTGTGGAGGAGGAAAAAAAAAAAAAAAGGTGTAATCCAAAAGGGTTAGCAGACATGTGCATAATCAGATTTCTCTGTAGGCCTTCTGATTGAATTGCTCTGAGTTGAATTTAATGAAATCAATGAGAGAGAGAAAAAGAGACTGAGATTACATACTGCCAAAACTGATCCATGTACTGGAAGAAATAACACACATAAACCAGAGTAGAACCAAGCAAATCAGTTCTCCGTGCTGTTTGTCATCTAAGTCAGATAGCTGTATCTTATTATCAGAGATGTCTGTATAAATTACTTACTCAACAGACAAAAACATTTCTTGAATGTCTTGGAAAAACAAGACATTTGGAAAAACAATATCTTCTTTCATGCAAACAGAGGCAAGCCCTCCAGGCTCACTTAGCTTTTCCTCTCTGGCTTCCTTTTCCAGATCTGAGTGGCCGCGTTAAAGCCGATGAAACAAGCAGCATTTTTATAACTGACCTGCAGATCCTGCGGGTTCTAAGCAGGATCTTCTCCTCCAGCAAACCCGACAACAGGAAGTTGTCTACCCTCAGGTAGATAACTTTAACCACTCTGAAGTGTGAGTCGTTGCTGAAACTGCCTCATACCTGAAAAGAATTGACCTGAACTCTGAGAAATCCACCTTAAGCTATCGGCATGACCCTAAGTAACAAAGAGCCCTCTCCTCGTAATACGAGCAGCATGGAAGGGTGAATATACACAGCAAGACAGAGCCATGCAAAAGGCAATGTCAAGGGAACTTACGTAAATCTGATTGTTCCCAAAGCGCTTCTGAATTTCGTAAAGCAGGCTGCTGTCCGTGAGCTCGCTGAGCGTCGCCAGGTCATCACTGGGAGCGGGAGGCATCAGCTTGACCTGAGGAGAAACCAGGTAAGATCAGTTCTAACTGCTTCCCAATCAACTGTCCTCACAGCTGGATGTTCCAGTTTCACTTACATGTCAAGAGTTTACAGACCACGTGACTCTGAAACTATTATTAAAAGATGATATGGCTCACTTAACAGGAGCAAAAATCTCACCAACCGTAGCAATGTATTCAGACGAGAATCTGTTTCTGTGCTCACCAGCACACAGACGCGCACACACACACCAACACACACAGGCCTCATGTGACCCAGCATCCATCACACCCTGAAGTCTGTCTAATCTCCACAGCTCTGCACTGCGCTGAGCCCTCTGTAAGGCCAGCTGGTAAAACACTCACATGTGCAGTGCTTCTGAAAGTAAAGGAAAAACTCTTTTCAGGAAACTGAAATGGGAAGAGAGCAGTGTGCACAGACGTTAGCTTCTGCACGCATGGAGGAGGGTGCTGGAATTCCACAACAGACTCGAGAACTTTGGCTGGTGATTTTTATTCTGTCCTACATCACTCTTAAGGCAGTGGTGAGGTTAAGGGAATTCTGCTAGAAAGAAAGAAAGAAAGAACTGTTTTCCTACTCAATTTAATGTTGAGTGACAGAGTTGAAAAACTGGAAAAATCTTCAAAGAAAAAGAGAGATGAATTTGAATTATTTAATCAGATGAAAATCTCTCATTTACAAGTCAGAAATGGTTTGGTTTCATAGACATAGACAAACCCCTCTAGCAAGTTACCAAACATGTTGAACTTCCAAAGCAACCATAAAAGAGAAAAACCAAGAGCAGGATTTCTTTTTTTCCTTTAGAAGTAATGATTTACACTAAGATAATAAAATTCTCTTATAGTCACTGGTCAGAGGAGCTGAATGCAAATTTGAGTGCACATTTAGGAAAAAAAAAAGCCTGAACAGCACTGACAGAAGCTTCACATTTGTCCCAACGAGCCTGAAAGAACTATTGCGGCATTTCCCTGGAATGCCTGAGGACCTCCATCCACAGTCACAGCTGTCCCATGGTGAGAGAAAGTGCGAGGCTGAGGGGAAAATGTGAAGACTTCCCAGCCAACTCGTCATGATGAAACATGAAAATACAGTCTTCGGGTCGATCAAGGGGAGAATTCCTTGTATTCATCATGTCACATTCCAGACTGACCGGGGATGAAGCTCTGATAACCAGTCTTAAGCAAGGCTCCCCAAGGGACACACACTTTACAAAGACTCCTAAAGCATTATGGCAGCTGACAAGCAGTAGAAAAGAACAGAAGTATGTCTGTGGATATTTTTATGTTCAGAGTGAAGGCTCAGTAGTGTACGCTACCAATGTCTCCCAAACAATTACAACTACAGTCAAAACAGAGACAGCATAAATATGTTAAAAAAAAAAAAAACAAATTGACATCTTCACTAGGATTGATCACTGTGATTCTCATGAAGACATGCACGTTTCCACAGGCACTGCTGAGCTTCGTGTGTCTGACTCTTTGTGACCCCATGGACTGCAGCCCGCCAGGTTCCTCTGTCCAGGCAATAACACTGCAGCAGGTGGCCATGCCCTCCTCCAGGAGATATATGTGCACAGATATTTTCTCCTCTTTATGCATCCCTAGAGAAGGAAATGGCCACCCACTCCAGTCATTCTGCTCGGGAAACACCATAGACGGGGGAGCCTGGCGGGCTATAGACCATGGGGGTTGCAAAGAGTCAGACATGACTGAGCAACTGAGAGTGCATGTCTTATATACATGTATATTTCCAAAAGTAGAGATCTCAAACACAAAACATGCATAATTCAGGATAGAAAGTCAGGGAGAAATTAGAGAAGCATTTTGATAAATGTTTTACGATCCAAAGGAAATGACACCTTGGAAATACTCTGAATTCCCCCCTTCCCGTTCCCACTTGCCAGCACGGCTGTGAGCGCTGTCAGATTTACCGCTCTGCTCTCTTTTGTTTGATGGTTTTTTGTCTCTATGGGACATAAGAAGTGTATGTCAAGGAACCAGAAATTCAGTGGGCAGAGAGGAGTTCTGACCAATGGAGTAAGTACAAGAAGGCCCTGGGGAAAGGTTGTTTCGGAGGAAAGAACCAAGGGTGCATGAATGAAGAGGAAAGAGGAAATTTTAAAAAAAGAAGAGCTGCCTGGGATGGTCCTCCCAGGGAAAGGGGTGACGATCTGACCAAACACCGCGCCCCCCAGAGCTGAAGCCCTCAGCCTGCCTGTGCAGCGCTGGAACTCTTGTTACTGCTCCCGGGGGCTTCCCTCAGAGCTCAGCTGCAAAGACTCTTCACTTCCGCTGTTTGCCATTTCGTGCTTTGTAGGGCTTCCCCGGTGGCTGAGACGGTAAAGAATCTGCCTGCAGTGCAGGATTGGTTTCCATCCCTGGGTCAGGAAGATTCCCTGGAGAAGGGATGGAACCCATTCCAGTATCCTTCCCCGGAGAACTCCATGGACAGAGGAGCCTGGTGGGCTACAGTCTGTGGGGTCACAAAGAGTAGGACACACCTGAGTGACTAACACGCCACACTTGCTTTTTATTCCGTTTCGTAGAGTGCAGTTTATCAGGTCCTTTGCTTGCTGAGGATTTACGCTTTTGTGTACCTGGGTGTTGGTACAGAAAGAGAACCACTGCCAGCCTTCAGAATCCCTCTGTGCACAAGGATCCGCGGGACACACACTTTGTCTCCCATGCACAGAGCTGACCCAGGTCAGCAGGGCTGTGAGAAATAAACCTGGAGCTCGCAGTGTTTTCCCCAAAGAGCACTGGGCACTGTGGGAGAAACACCTGTGATTCCAGGCATCTTGAGTTTGCTTGATCAGCTGAAGTGCTCAATTTGAAACTTGAGTGCCAGTTGAGGAGTGAAACTGAATTTTGAGAATTAAGACAATATATGTGAAAGTGTTTTTGTAAGCTCTTAAAGTACAATTTTGTATTATTATTTTTTTAAGTAATCTATCCTTACACTGCAAAAAAAAAAAAAAAAGGAGGAATTACATGAAGTAAGAGCAGACAAATGAATGGACAGAAGGCTAAGCTACTGGGGCAAAACCTTACAGTCAGTCTATACAAGTAACAATCGTAAAACAGTAATGTGTCTCACAGAGCTTTTATTGCTGCTTGGTGACTGTGCTGTCATATTGCAAGCTTAGCCTTAGTCATCTTCAAAACAAGCAAGTAAGGTGAGTACTACGTACCCATTTCACAGATAGGGCGTACTGAGGTTAAGGGGCTCCCAGAGCACAGAGCTCCAAAAGGAAACCCAAACCAGAGCAAGTCTGCATGACCGCATCCTCCTCTCTCTTCACTCCCAGGAAAACACACCTTCACTAAACAGAATAAAATGACCTGAATTTTAAGCTTGGAGCCAAAATTCAAATAAATATACTATGAAAGGAAAACAGGGAGAAGCCAAGCAGGTAGGAAGCTAAAAAGAGAACGGAAGCAGGCAGGCAGAGAGAGCAGGGATGGGAGGCAAGAGCAGCACAGAGCGAAAGAGAAGGGAAACACCGCCCATTTGTAAGCATCTTTGAAAACACTCTCCATCCTCAGAGACACAGTGAAGCGCATGTGGACTTTGGTCACTATCAGAGTCAAGGGAAAACGCTCCAATCCAGCCCTGAATACTCACTCACATAGTTTGCTGTTCTTTCCACTAAGTTCTGTCCTGCTCTTTGTGATCCCACAGAATGTAGCCCGCCAGGCTCCTCTGTCCACGGGATTTCTCAAGCAAGAATACTGGCGGGCATTGTCATCTCCTCCTCCAGGGGATCTTCCTGAACCAGGGATCGAACCCAGGTCTCCTGCTTGGCAGGCAGCTTCTCTATCACTGAGCCACCTGGGCAGTCCCATTTATGTCGTCATTATTTGCTAAGACCTACAGTTTCTAAAAATCTGGAAGAAGAGATGCTGTGGAATTTGTTCAACGTGGATGACACGTATGTTTCTCTTTAAAATGTGAATCAGAACTTGACTGCTCTGAGAAGGCTTTTCTAAAGCCCTCCTGGGAAGTGTGGGTGAAGAATCCAGTTGATGGACAGTCCTGCCAAGAAACCAAGCACTTAGAGATCAAGAACGAATGATGATGATGATGGCGTGATGCTCACAGCGGGAGATGTGAGTGAATATCCACCCAGTCAATGCTAGAGGAAATCAGTCCTGAATGTTCATTGGAAGGACTGATGCTGAAGCTGAAACTCCAATACTTTGGCCACCTGATATAATGAATCGACTCATTTGAAAAGACCCTGATGCTGGAAACGATCAAAGGTGGGAGGAGAAGGGGACGACAGAGGATGAGATGGTTGGATGGCATCACCGACTCAATGGACATGCGTTTGGGTAAACTCCAGGAGTTGGTGATGGACAGCAAAGCCTGGCGTGCTGCGCTTCATGGGGTCGCAAAGAGTCAGACAAGCCTGTGCGATTGAACTGACTGAACTGAGTCCATAGATAACATGAGCACATGAAACCTGAGCGCTAATTGCTCCTCTTCTAATACCAGATCAACACAACACGATGCCAGGTGCTTTCAATGCCTGTGACACAATTAAAAGAGCTTACAGGAAAAAACTGAAAAGGCATTCTGCAAGGATCACATTTGACATTATGCTGCTAATGTCCTTTCATTATTTTCAGATTTTATTTTTTAGACCTGCTTTAGGTTCATAGCAAACCTGACAGGAAGGGACAGAAATTTCTCATATACCCCAGCTCCCTCCTGGATAGCCTTCCCTATTATCAATATCCCTCGCCAGTGTGGCTCCCCTGTTACCTACACTGAAAGCCTATTCTGAAAGGTCATCATCACCCAAGGCCCATGGTTCACATTGAGGATCAGGATGTGAGGCCGGGTCCTTACAGCTGGGCCACTCTTACATCCTTTCATCGAGGGCACTCTTGGTGTTACATGCCCTCTGGATTTGGACATACGTGTAACATCAGGTATCTGTCCTTACAGGGTCATACAGAGAAGCTCCACTGCCCTAAAGACTCCCTTCACCTCCTATGTATTCCCCCTGCCTCGATCCCTGGCAACCACTAATGTTCTTAGTGTCTCAATAGTTTGACCTTTTCTTGACTGTCAGATAGTATAATCATACAGTTTATAGCCTTTTCAGATCAGCCTCTGTCACTTAAGAATATGTATTTAAGGTTACAGAATGCTCACAGGATCTTTAAAACTGTTAAGAAAAAGCTTTGGCTTAAACTTCACCTAACACTCAGTTTGCCTGTCACTATGGACTGAATGGTTCCTCTCCTCCAAATTCACATGTTGAGGCTCTAGCCAGCATATGACACTGTTTGGAGAGAGTGATTAACAAGAAAAGGCCCTAAGTCATCTCCAATTCCTTGAGACCCTGTGGATGTTGGGCTCCTACAGTCTGTGGGACTCCTCTGTCCACGGGATTTCCCAGGCAAGAATATTGGAGTGGGTTGCCATTTCCTTTTGCACGGGATCTTCCCAATCCAGGGATCAAAACCATGTCTCCTGCACTGCAGGCAGATTCTTCACCTCTGAGCCACCAGGGAAGCCCAATAGGGTCTTTAGGAAGTTATAAAGGTTAAGTGAGGTCAAAGGGTGGGGACCTGAACCTGTAGGATTGGCGTCCTTAAAAGAGGCACCAAAAAGGCTATTTATCCTCTCTCTCTAGCATGTGAGGACATAGAGAGAAAGCGGTTGTCTGCAAGTCAGAAAGGAGATCTTCACCAGGAATGAGTCAGCCAGTGCCCTGACACCGAACTTCCAGTCTCCAGAACTGCAAGAAAAAGGCTTTCTGGTGTTTAAGCCACTCGGTGTGTGGTATTTTATTCTGGAAGCCTAAGCTGATGACTACACTTACTAAAATTTAAAGATATTTCAAAATTACAAAACTTGAATTTGTCATTTTAAAATAACAAAAATGAATGAAACTAAAAGTAGAGGTTCTTGAGAAAACCTCAACAAACTGTCTTTAAAACATTTGAAATTAGATACAGTAGAAAAACAAAACACTTTCAGAGATTACTCTGACATTTATAAAACTGCTCTGTCATTTATAAAACATGAAATGTAAAAAAAGTCATTTATTTCTGTGGAATGGATGAACAAATACATTAATTTCTATTAAGTTCCTCAAAGTAATCTCCTGTCTTTTTGACACTGGGATACACACACACGCACACACACGCATGCGCGCGCACACACACACACTACACCAACACAGTCGCATTTAACAAGTACCCAGTGACTGATTTGCTTTTTTCCCCTTGTTATGTAAAATATTTGATATTTGTAAGAAACAAAAAACATAGTCTACATAATAATAAAAATGATGACTAATGCCATAACTGAAAATAGTCAGAAATTTAGTTTATTAGCTGAACTTCCATTCATGGTTAAGTCAAGATTATAAAATTCAAATCCTTGTGAATCACAACAGCAATTTTTGTTAAAGGTCAGTATAATACCATAACAATATGGGCATTTCACAAAATATTAACGTATACACTTATTAATTTTTCTTTGAATGGAAATTAGTGGGAGTTTGCTTCTGAAAAGCTGGCTCTAAGGCATGCAGTCATAGCTGCAGCCCTGGCAGACAGGCAGGCAGGGAGGGTGGGATTACCTGCTCGGGCTTGGCGGGGCCGTGCACGGGAGCTGTCTCCGCTGTGCTGTCCTGAGACTGGCGCTTGCAGAGACCTTTTGTTGCATCTTTGAACATGATGTCTTTTTCCAACAGGCTGTCTTGCTTGGCGATTGGCAATACCAGGGGGCTGCTGCAGGAAAGAACCCATGAGATAATCAGTCTCCTAAAGCTGCCACCCCAATCAAAACTCCCACGACCAAATAGCTCAGTAACGGAAACTTGTCTGGTCCACCTAAGAAACACTCTCGACACTGCAGGTAAAATCAGTGATAAACTTGAAGCTTTTCTATCAGCTCCAGATTTCATTCAACTTTACTTCCACGAGAAACATATACTTATTTCAGCTGGAGAAGAAAATGGTTATGAATGTACAGTATATATGCCTTAACAGACGAGCAATGGGCAATTTAAAAGCTAAGGTTGAAACAAAATATCTAAATGTGAAAAGGAACTACAAACAAGTGAAAGCAACATTCTACAGCTGATTAAACATTTATTCCTACAGGATTTAAAATATATTACAGAATCATGGGAAAGTTGCTCAGTCGAATTTGACTCTTTCTGACCCGTGAACTATACAGTCTATGGAATTCTCCAGGCCAGAATACTGGAGTAGGTCACGGTTCCCTCTTCCAGGGGATCTTCTCAACCCAGGGACTGAACCCAGGTTTTTCACATTGCAGGCGGATTCTTTACCATCTGAGTCATCAGGGAAGCACTAAAGAATCATGAGAAACAGTTGAAATAGTTTCTGATGAAATGATAACAGGGGAATTAAACCTGAATGACACAATAAAGGGCTGCATTGTTATAAACAAGTTCTATTACTTCTTTACCATTCAATATAGGGAAAAAATAAATAAGTAAAACCTATATCATTTTGTTGTTCTTCCGTTGACTTCGTGCCAAAAGAGCTCAGTTCAGTTCAGCTGAGTCACTCAGCGATGCCCAACTCTTTGCTACCCCATGGACTGGCAGCACACCAGGCCTCCCTGTCCATCACCAACTCCCGAAGTTTACTCAAACTCATGTCCATTGAGTCCTTGATGCCATCCAACCATCTCATCCTCTGTCATCTCCATCTCCTCCCGCCTTCAATGCTTGCCAGCATCAGAGTCTTTTCCAATTAGTCAGATCTTTGAATTAGGTGGCCAAAGGATTGGAGTTTCATTTTCAGCATCAGTCCTTCCAATGTATATTCAAGACTGATCGCCTTTAGGATGGACTGGTTGTATCTCCTTGCAGTCCAAGGGACTCTCAAGAGTCTTCTTCAACACTACAGTTCAAAAGCATCAATTCTTCGGTGCTCAGCTTTATCTATACTCCAACTCTCACATCCATATATGACTGCTGGAAAAACCACAGCTCTGACTAGATGGACTTTTGTTGGCAAAGTAGTATCTCTGCTTTTTAATATGCTGTCTAAGTTTGTCATAACTTTCCTTCCAAGGAGTAAGCGTCTTTTAATTTCATGGCTGGAATCAACACCTGCAGTGATTTTGGAGCCCAGAAAAAATAAAGTCAGCCACTGTTTCTACTGTTTCCCCATCTATTTCCCATGAAGTCATGGGACTAGATGCCATGATCTTTGTTTTCTGAATGTTGAGCTTTAAGCCAATTTTTACACTCTCCTCTTTCACTTTCATCAAGAGGCTTTTTAGTTCCTCTTCGCTTTCTGCCATAAGGGTGGTGTCATCTGTGTATCTGAGGTTATTGATATTTCTCCTGGCAATCTTGATTCCAGCTTGTGCTTCTTCCAGCCCAGCGTTTCTCATGATGTACTCTGCATAGAAGTTAAATAAGCAGGGTGACAATAATACAGCCTTGACGTACTCCTTTTCCTATTTGGAACCAGTCTGTTGTTCCATATCCAGTTCTAACTGTTGCTTCCTGACCTCAATACACACTTCTCAAGAGGCAGGTCAGGTGGTCTGGTATTCCCATCTCTTTCAGAATTTTCCACAGTTTATTGTGATCCACACAGTCAAAGGCTTTGGCATAGTCAATAAAGCAGAAGTAGATGTTTTTCTGGAACTCTCTTGCTTTTTCCATGATCCAGCGGATGTTGGCAATTGGATCTCTGGTTCCTCTGCCTTTTCTAAAACCAGCTTGAACATCAGGAAGTTCAAGGCTCACATATTGTTGAAGCCTGGCTTGGAGAATTTTGAGCATTACTTTGCTAGCATGTGAGATGAGTGCAATTGTGTGGCAGTTTGAGCATTCTTTGGCATTGCCTTTCTTTGGGATTGGAATGAAAACTGACCTTTTCCAGTCCTATGGCCACTGCTGAGTTTTCCAAATTTGCTGGCATATTGCGTGCAGCACTTTCATGACATCATCTTTTAGGATTTGAAATAGCTCAACTGAAATTCCATCACCTCCACTAGCTTTGTTTGTAGTGATGCTTTCTAAGGCCCACCTGACTTCACATTCCAGGATGTCTGGCTCTAGGTGAGTGATCACACCATCATGATTATCCAGGTCATGAAGATCTTTTTTGTATAGTTTTTCTGTGTGTTCTTGCCACCTCTTCTTAATATCTTCTGCTTCTGTTAGGTCCATACCATTTCTGTCCTTTACTGAGCCCATCTTTGCATGAAATGTTCCCTTGGTGTATCTAATTTTCTTGAAGAGAGCTCTAGTCTTTCCCGTTCCATTGTTTTCCTCCATTTCTTTGTACTGATCACGGAGGAAGGCTTTCTTATCTCTCCTTGCTATTATTTGGAACTCTGCATTCAGATAGGTCTATCTTTCCTTTCCTTTTCTCCTTTGCTTTTCACTTCCCTTCTTTTCATAGCTATTTGTAAGGCCTCCTCAGACAGCTACTTTCCATTTTTGCATTTCTTTTTCTTGGGAATGGCCTTGCTCCCTGCCTCCTGTATAGTATCATGAACCTCATTCCATAGTTCATCAGGCACTCTGTCTATCAGATCTAGGCCCTTAAATCTATTTCTCACTTCCACTGTATAATCATAAGGGATTTGATTTAGGTCATACCTGAATGGTCTATTGGTTTTCCCTACTTTCTTCAATTTAAGTCTGAATTTGGCAATAAGGAGTTCATGATCTGAGCCATAGTCAGCTCCCGGTCTTGTTTTTGCTGACTGTATAGAGCTTCTCCATCTTTGGCTGTATAGAATATAATCAATCTGATTTCGGTGTTGACCATCTGGTGATGTCCATGTGTAGAGTCTTCTCTTGTGTTGTTGGAAGAGGGTGTTTGCTATGACCAGTGTATTTTCTTGGCAAAACTCTATTAGTCTTTGCCCTGCATCATTCTGTGCTCCAAGGCCAAATTTGCCTGTTACTCCAGGTGTTTCTTGACTTCCTACTTTTGCATTCCAGTCCCCTATAATGAAAAGGACCTCTTTTTTGGGTGTTAGTTCTAGAAGGTCTTCTAGGTCTTCATAGAACCGTTTAACTTCAGCTTCTTCAGTGTTACTGGTCGGGGCATAAGACTTGGATTACTGTGATACTGAATGGTTTGTCTTGGAAATGAACAGAGATCATTCTGTCGTTTTTGAGACTGCATCCAAGTACCGCATTTCAGAGTCTTTTGTTGGCTATGATGGCTACTCCATTTCTTCTAAGAGATTCCTGTCCACAATAGTAGATATAACGGTCATCTGAGTTAAATTCACACATTCCAGTCCATCTTAGTTCACTGATTCCCAGAATGTCGACGCTCACTCTTTTCATCTCCTGTTTGACCACTTCCAATGTGCATTGATTCATGGACCTAACATTCCAGGTTGCTATGCAATATTGCTCTTTACAGCATCAGACCTTGCTTCCATCACCAGTCACATCCACAACTGGGTGTTGTTTTTGCTTTGGCTCCATTTCTTCATTCTTTCTGGAGTTGTTTCTCCACTGATCTACAGTAGCATATTGGGCACCTACTGACCTGGGGAGTTCATTTTTCAGTGTCCTATCTTTTTGCCTTTTCATGGGTTATCAAGGCAAGAATACTAAAGCGGTTTGCCATTCCCTTCTCCAGTGGACCATAGTTTCACTGAGTTAGACAAGGCCGTGGTCCATGTGATTAGATTCATTAGTTTTCTGTGACTGTGGTTTTCAGACTGTTTGCCCTCTGACGGAGAAAGATAAGAAGCTTATGGAAGCTTCCTCATGAGATGGCCTGACTGAGGGGGAAAGTGAAAGAAAGTGAAAGTGAAGTCACTCAGTCATGTCCAACTCTTTGTGACCCCATGGACTGTAGCCTACCAGGCTCCTCCCTCCATGGTACTCTCCAGGCAAGAGTACTGGAGTGGGTGGCCATTTCCTTCTCCAGGGGATCTTCCCAACCTAGGGATCGAACCTGGGTCTCCCACATTCCAGACAGACCCTTTAACCTCTGAGCCACCAGGGAAACTGGGTCTAATTCAGATGGGCGGGGCCATGCTCAGTAAATCTTTAATCCAATTTTCTGTTGATGTTTGGAGCTGTGATCCCTCCATGCTATTTACCTGGGGCAAACTAAGAGAGCTAAGTTCATCAAATATAAACACAATCTGAATGCTTAATTTGTAACATTTTAGTATAGTAAAATTTAAAAATGTACGTCCCTAATTGTAACTATAAAGCAGAAATACATACATATTTAATCAAATGCAACATGTATAAACATAATTATTTAATGAATTTTACAGTAGTAGTTGTGATTAGATAATGCAATTTGTTGGTTTTAGCAAATTTTAGTTTTAAGGCAGATTTACAAATAGTAAAATTCACTCTGCAGATAAACATTCAATGAGTCTTGTCTACACATATATATGTTTATACATAGTTGGTTAGAAATATAGACACACATACACTCATATAACCTATGTAACCAGCGACACTTAGAATTTTCATCACCCCCAAATGGCTCTTTGCAAAAGGCTTTAAAGTCATTAACCTCCACAAACTTGTCCCTTGTGGTGGTGGTGTTTTTCAGTTGCAAATTCGAGTCTGACTCTTTGCAATCCCATGAACTGCGGCATGACAGGCTCTTCTGACCTCCTCTGTCTCCCGGGTTTGCTCAAATTCATGTCCATGGAATCAGTGATGCTATCTAACGGTCTTATTATCCTCTGCTGCTCCCTTCTCCTCTTGCCCTCAGTCTTTCCCAGCATCAGGGACTTTTGCAATGAGTTGGCTCTTCACATCAGGTAGTCAAAGCACTGGAGCTTCAGCATCAGCCCTTCCCGTAAATATTCAGGGCTGATTTCCTTTAGGGTTGACTGGTGTGATCCTTGTAACCATGGGCAACTGCTTCGCTTTTTCTAAAATGACATATGGGAGGGATTACAGGGCAGGTAGCGTTTTGTGCCTCACTTTGCTCACTGAATATATTTTTGAGACTCACTCAAGCCGCTGCACATGCCAAGTCTTTCACGTTTTATCACTGAGCAGCGTCCTCCTGGAGGACGCGCTGCACTTTGGCTGACCCTCATCAAAGCTTTGGGATTGTCCAGTTTTTGTCAATTATGAACGGAGCTTCTATACACATTCGTGTGCAGGTGTTTGTGCTAATGTAAGACGCATGCTTTCATTCATTTATCCACCAAAATACTTCCTTGCTTATCTCCCTTTACACTCGCTGTCTCCCTTTTCTGCATTGCCAAGAAAAAAAAAAAACAATAAAAACTAAATAGAGTGTTTGCGTATACTGAACCTTTTGACTATGAACCAATTAATAAAGCAATAGTTAAATTAGTCAAGGTAGAAACTAGAATGATAGTTAATAAAAATGTAAAACCAACTCTAAAGAATTTCTAAAAGGAAGAAGGACAGAAATGGTATGGACCTAACAGAAGCAGAAGATATTAAGAAGAGGTGGCAAGAATACACAGAAGAACTACACAAAAATCTTCATGACCCAGATAATCACAGTGGTGTGATCACACACCTAGAGCCAGACAGCCTGGAATCCAAAGTCAAGTGGGCCTCAGGAAGCATCACTACAAACAAAGCTAGTAGAGGTGATGGAATTCCAGTTGAACTATTTCAAATCCTAAAAGATGATGCTGTGAGAGTGCTGCATGCAATATGCCAGCAAATTTGGAAAACTCAGCAGTGGCCACAGGACTGGAAAAGGTCAGTTTTCATTCCAATCCCAAAGAAAGGCAATGCCAAAGAATGCTCAAACTACCGCACAATTGCACTCATCTCATACGCTAGTAAAGTAATGCTCAAAATTCTCCAAGCCAGGCTTCAGCAATACGTGAACCATGAACTCCCTGATGTTTAAGCTGGTTTTAGAAAAGGCAGAGGAACCAGAGATCCAATTGCCAACATCCGCTGGATCATGGAAAAAGCAAGAGAGTTCCAGAAAAACATCTACTTCTGCTTTATTGACTATGCCAAAGCCTTTGACTGTGTGGATCACAATAAACTGTGGAAAATTCTAAAAGAGATGGGAATACCAGACCACCTGACCTGCCTCTTGAGAAGTGTGTATGGAGGTCAGGAAGCAACAGTTAGAACTGGACATAGAACAACAGACTGGTTCCAAATAGGAAAAGGAGTGTGTCAAGGCTGTATATTGTCACCCTGCTTATTTAACTTCTATGCAGAGTACATCATGAGAAACGCTGGGCTGGAAGAAGCACAAGCTGGAATCAAGATTGCCGGGAGAAATATCAATAACCTCAGATACGCAGATGACACCACCCTTATGGCAGAAAGTGAAGAGGAACTAAAAAGCCTCTTGATGAAAGTGAAAGAGGAGAGTGAAAAAGTTGGCCTAAAGCTCAACATTCAGAAAACGAAGATCATGTCATCTGGTCCCATCACTTCATGGCAAACAGATGGGGAAACAGTGGAAACAGTGTCAGACTTTTTTTGGGGGGGCTCCAAAATCACTGCAGACGGTGACTACAGCCATGAAATTAAAAGACACTTGTTCCTTCAGAGAAAAGTTATGACCAAAGCAGACAGCATATTAAAAAGCAGAGACATTATTTTGCCAGCAAAGATCTGTCTAGTCAAAGCTATCATTTTTCCAGTGGTCATGTATGGATGTGAGAGTTGGCCTATAAAGAAAGCTGAGCACCAAAGAACTGATGCTTTTGAACTGTAGTGTTGGAGAAAACTCTTGAGAGTCCCTTGGACTGCAAGGATATCCAACCAGTCCATCCTAAAGGAAATCAGTCTTGAATATTTATTGGAAGGACTGATGCTGATGCTGAAACTCCAATCTTTTGGCCACCTGATGCAAAGATCTGACTCATTTGAAAAGACCTTGATGCTGGGAAAGATTCAAGGCAGGAGGAGAAGGGGACGACAGAGGATGAGATGGTTGGATGGCATCGAGGACTCAACGGACCTGAGTTTGAGTGAACTGTGGGAGTTGGTGATCAACAGGGAGGCTTGGTTTGCAGCAGTCCATGGGGTCACAGAGCCGGACACGCGTGAACGACTAAACTGAAGTGGCTGAAACGGAAGATGGGGCATCCCCCGTGGCTCAGTGGCAAAGAATCTGCCTGCAATGCAGGAGACTCAGGAGATTCCTGAGTTGGGAAGATCCCCTGGAGGAGGGCATGGCAATTCATTCCAGTATGTTGCCTAGAGAATCTCATGGACGAGAAGCCTGACAGGCTACAGTCCACAGTGTCACAAAGAGTTAGGCATGACTGAAGCTGCTGAACATGTACCCTGGCAAAAAGAACTGGTGAGTTTACTAAAACAGCTGAAACACTTCTTTCACATCCCAAATCTAATCGCAGTGTTAATAGAAGGCTCTTTGAAAGGTGCACTTGAAAAGAAGTCTGGTCCAGGAATAGTACAGTGACCTCATTCTACATCAGTCCTGACCTCAATCTGGTTTCCACCTGACCTTCTAAGACCTTTAGCATCCCTGGGCCTCAGTTCCACCTTTGCCAAATGCAGGAATTAGAATATCTAAATGTATTTCAAGTCCAAATATTCAATGATGTTAACACACTCACCTGCATTTAAAAATATCATTTATACATTCAATAAGATCACAGGTTATAAACTCTGTGACTTACTACCAACAATGATTATAAGCAGCTAGTTACAAACACCCGCATTCATGTAAGAATAATGACTTGGAATGATTTGGTTGGGTTGATAGACAGCATATTAATTAGTCAGGCAGATATTTTCTGTAAGAAAGTGAAAAACATGTACTTAGGTTCATGGCCTCTGTTAATGTTTTGACATCTATGGAACAATTTTTCTTTGGGTTTCTATTTTTTAAATAGAACACATTTTATCCATAATCACTGTGGTTAACAACAGCATCCCTATGTTAATGTCTATATATTCGGCTTTTCACTGATTATTCATTTGTAAAATGTAAACATATATTAAAATTCTATTTTTTTAGAAAAAAGAAGACTCTAAAAATAATCACTGGTATTTTAATGCTCATGAAACCTTTATAAATTATGGCAAAATATTTGATATAAGATTAATTTAAAAAATAAATTGCAATTATATAGAAAGAATAATTCAACTTCATAAACAAGAAACATATGAAGAAATGCCCAGTGAATAACAGCTTGCATCAAAAAGATGGACTCATGATGAAGAAGGCAGTAACATCCCTCTCATTCCAGCGGAGCTTCTCCCTGCTCCGGACCCCTGACCCTTAACTTCTTAGAGACCTTACTTTAAAGATCTTAAGGTTATGATTTTTTTTCTCCGTAAACCCCTCCTAGGCTTACAAGAGCTTCCCAGGTGGCTTTAGAGGTAAAGAATGTGTCTGCCAATGCAGGAGATGTTAAAGACATGGTTCAGTCCCTGGGAAGAGTGGCTTCCCCAGTAAAGGGCCCCTGGAGGAGGGCAGGGCAGCCCACTCCAGTGCTCTTGCCTGGAGAGTCCCATGCACAGAGGAGCCTGGCGGGCCACGGTCCACAGAGTCACAGAGAGTCAGACACGATTGAAGCGACTTAGCACCCACACACGCCCAGGCTTACAGCCCAGGGGTTCTGCCTGCAGGCACTGACAGCCGCCCTTCTGAGATGCAATCGTCATGGCAGATGGCCCCAGTCTCCTGTCACTGCCAGAGGGCAGGGGCCTGAGTTCCATAGACACCAGCGAGCAAACGCACGCCTCATCACTCCGGCCAGCTCTGGTCAACTTCCAGCACTTTTCCTCTAAGCCCAGCACTAACAAGCTTTCTGGCCTTTACTCTCAATCTCTCTCCCCTACCGCTACGCGCATGTGTGGGCTCAGCGACTCGATCGTGTACCACTCTTTGTGACCCCCTAGACCACAGCTCGCCAGGCTCCTCTATCCATGGGATGTCCCAGGAAAGAATAATGGAATGGGTTTGTCATTTCCTCAGCCAGAGGATCTGCCATCCTCCTGAATGAAGTATTTACTGACTTTTCTGGTGCACTTTCTCTTTGATGCTAACGAGAGATTACTGTGATACTTCTATATATTATTCTACACTCTCCATATTTTCTTCAATGAAAAAGTATTCTGATTACAAAAAAAATTATGGCTAGACATTTATCAGTGAGAAAGAAAAAAATAGGATTAAATAGTTTATAAAAGAAGGCTTTTGGTAAGGCAGCCTCCATAAACATAAGGAAAATGAAAGAGCTACCATCCAAGGGTACTTTAGATTAATGCAGGGGAGATGAATTTAAGTCAACTGTGGAAGAAATTAGATGGGACTACACCAGCACACAGCCAATTTCTGAACTCGACTGGATTCACTCAAGCCTTACTTATTTTTATAAACATAAAAAGTATCTCATGCAGAGCAAATGTGCCTGTAGGAACTGGGATTCTATTTCTGAAAATGAAACAAGAACATCATAAAACTAAGGAAGGCAACAATTACTGCCCACTATAACTCAGGCGGTTTTAGAAAACGAAAGAGAACAAATGAAATGGACTATACTGAGATACGCTAGGCCCATAAGGGAAGAAAACCTAATAGAAACCAATGCGGAGCAATGGCATATGTGATTCAGTTATCTTGATGGTTAAAGTAATGGACCAAGTAGGTAGTTCCCAATTTTAATCTTAGGAATATAGCTACACAAATTATTTATTATAGGGAATTGGCGTTCTTCTGCATCAATGAAACAGAATAATGAACCAAAGATTAGTGTGGAATGAAAAATTTCCTGGAAAGTTTTTCAACTAATTGCTATTGTTGATGCCCACCCCTACACACAAACACACACAAAAAAATTGACTTTAGGTTTTGTAAGAAAAAATCTACACTTAAAAAAACACTTTGGCAAAATATCACTTGTCTCTAAACAAAAATAAAAATTTCAATGTGTCATTTGTGTTTGGATTTGAAATAATACTGTTTTTAAGATATTCATCTATGAGTAGTCTCATTCACCTTAGAGGAGTTCTCAATAGTTATCAGCAAAGAAACTTTTAAAAAGTCTCTTAAAGTAAACTGAATCCCAAAGGTCTGTGCATTACAAAGGGAGTTTCTGAGTGTCTCAAGAGTTACACAGTCGCTTAGTCATCGAGAACAAGACTACGAGACACGGGCCACCCCATCACCCTGTGTTGTGCTACAGTTGTTTCTGACACGGATGGACCACCTAGAGTCAGCACGAACCCCCAAGGTAAGGGCACCGTCTCAGCCGCAAGTCTGGGCATTCCCAGGCCACCTGCACTTTGGAGCCAACTAGCTACAAATTCAGGTGTTCCCTCAACCTTTCTCAGATTAGACGATCCCTTGGGAAAACTCAAGAAAGCCTTATACTTAGTACTGTGTGGCTACAAAGTTCATTTGGGTTTTTCCATAAGATCCCAAACCAACTTTTTGGCCAACCCAATATTATAGCTTCATCATGAAGTGCACAGTTCAGGGCAAACAGACACAGTAAGGTCTTAGAGGGCCCTGAACTCAAGTCCTGTGCCCTCTTTCCATGGAGCCACGGCACAGTATCATCCTAGCATATTGGTATGCCTACCAACCAGGAACAGAGGTTAGGCTGGCTCAAAGCCCCCATCCTCATCCTTAAATTTCATCACTGGATTTTAGATGCTCAGAGTGAACCGAGTCAGAGGGTTGGGCAGATAAGACGGTGGACAGATGGAAAACAGTGGCCCCGCCTTGTTCTAACCCCATGGGCATCTCTGTTCGGAAAGCGATTTCACAGAAGACAGCAAGGACTGTGAGCTAGAATTTTGTTGAGGCTGTCATCACCCTAATAACAAAATCAGACAAAGAAAACTACAGGCCAGTATCACTGATGAACACAGATGCAAAGATCCTATTTCCTTGTGTATTGCAAAGTTGACTTGTTCATTTTACCTTTCCCCTGAAGCAAAAGGTAGTTTTCTTTCTTTGTCTGGTTTTGGTATTAGGGTGATGGCAGCCTCAACAAAATTCTAGCAAGCAGAATCCAACAACATACTAAAAAGATCACACATCATAACCAAGTGAGCTTTATCCCAGGGAAGCAAGGATTCTTCAATATTTGCAAATCAATCAAGGTGAAACACCACATTAATAAATTGAGATAAATTTCAATTATGATTATCTCAATAGATGCAGAGAAAGCCTTTGCAAAATTAAACACCCATTTATGATAAAAACTCTCCAGAAAGTAGGCAAAGAGGAACATACCTCAACATAATAAAAGCCATCTACAATAAATCCACAGCAAACATTATCCTCAGTGGCAAAAAATTGAAAACATTTCCTCTAGAGTCAGGAACAACACAAGGGTGCCCACTTTTACCACTACTATTCAACATAGTTTTGGAAATTTTAGCTACAGCAGTCAGAGAAGAAAAAGAAATGAAAGGAATTCAGATTGGAAAAGAAGTAAAACTCGCATTGCTTGCAGATGACATGATCCTCTACATGCTGCTGTTGCTAAGTCATTTCAGTCGTGTCCGACTCTGTGAGACCCCAGTAGACGGCAGCCCACTAGGCTCCTCTGTCCCTGGGACTTTCCAGGCAAGAGGACTGGAGTGGGTTGCCATTGCCTTCTCTGATCCTCTACACAGAAAACCCTAAAGACACCACCAGAAAATTACTAGAGCCAATCAATGAATAAAGTTTCAGGATACAAAATTAATACACAGAAATCCCTTGCATTCTTGTACACTAACAATGAGAAAACAGAAATTAAAGAAACAAAAGAATAAAATGCATAGGAATAAATTTACCTAAACAAACAAAAGACCTACATATAGAAAACTATAAAACACTGATGAAAGAAATCAAGAGAGTGAGTGACGTCGTTCAGTCGTGTCTGACTCTTTGTGACCCTGTGGACGGTAGCCCACCAAGCTCCTCTGTCCATGGGATTCTCCAGGCAAGAATACTGGAGTGGGTTGCCATTTCCTTCTCCAAGATATCTTCCCAACCCGGAGACCGAACCCAGGTCTCCTGCATTGCAGGCAGACACTTTATCCTCTGAGCCACCAGGAAAGCTGAAAGAAATCAAAGATGACACAAATAGACAGATAAGTATACTGTGTTCATGAATCAGAAGAATCAATACAGTGAAAATGAATATACGATCCAAAGTAATCTATAGATTCAATGCAATCCCTATCAAGCTACCAAAGGTATTTTTCACAAAATTAGAACAAATAGTTCCAGAGTTTGTAAGGAAACACAAAAAACTTCAAATAGCCAAAGCAATCTTGAGAAAGAAGAATGGAACTGTAGGAGTCAATCTTCCTGACTCTAGATTATACTGCAAAGCTACAGTCATCAAGACAGTATGGTACTGGCACAAAGATAGCAATATAGTTCAATGGAACAAAACAGAAAGCCCAGAGACAAATCCACGCACCTAGGGACACCTTATCTTTGATAAAAGAGGCAAAAATATACAATGCAGAAAAGACAATCTAACAAGTGATGCTGGGAAAACTGGCAAACCGTCCGTAGAAGAATGAAACTAGAATCCTTTCTAACACCATTTATAAAAATAAACTCAAAATGGATTAAAGATATAAATATAAGACCAGAAACTATAAAATTCTGAGGAAAACATAAGCAGAACACTCACTTGCTTGCTCAGAAATCACAGCAAGATCCTCTATGATCCACCTCCACAGAGTAACGGAAATAAAAGCAAAAATAAACACATGGGACCTAATTAAACTTAAAAGCTTTTGCACAGTGAAGAAAACTATAAGCAAGGTGAAAAGACAGCCTTCAGAATGGGAGAAAATAATAGTAAATGAAACAACTGACAAAGAATTAATCTCAAAAATATACAAGCAGCTCAATACCAGAAAAATAAATGACCTAATCAGAAAATGGGCCAAGAACTAAACAGACATTTCTCCAAAGAAGACATAGAGATGGCTAACAAACACACAAAAAGATGCTGAACATCACTCGTTATCAGAGAAATGCAAATCAAAACCACAGTGAGGTACCATCTCACACCAGCCAGAAAGGCTGCTATCAAAAAAGTCTACAAACAATACATGCTGGAGAGGGTGTGGAGAAAAGGGAACCCTCTTACACTGTTGGTGGGAATGCAAACTAGTACAGCCACTATGGAGAACAGTGTGGAGATTCTTTAAAAAAACTGGAAATAGAACTGCCTTATGACCCAGCAATCCCACTGCTGGGCATACACACAGAAGAAACCAGAACTGAAGGAGACACGTGTAGCCCAATGTTCATCGCAGCACTGTTTACAATAGCCAGGACATGAAAGCAACCTAGATGTCCATTGGCAGATGAATGGATAAGAAAGCAGTGATACACAATGGAATATTAGTCAGCTATTAAAAAGAACACATTTGAGTCAGTTCTAACGAGGTGGATGAAACTGGAGCCTATTATACAGAATGAAGTAAGCCAGAAAGAAAAACACCAATACAGTATGCTGCTGCTAAGTCACTTCAGTCGTGTCCGACTCTGTGCGACCCCATAGACAGTGCTGCAATAAACACTGGGCTACACGTGTCTCCTTCAATTCTGGTTTCTTCAGTGTGTATGCCCACCGGCTCCTCCGTCCCTGGGATCCTCCACGTAAGAACACTGGGGTGGGCTGCCATTTCCTTCTCCAATGCATGAAAGTGAAAAGTGAAAGGGAAGTTGCTCAGCAGTGTCGGACTCTTCGTGACCCCATGGACTGCAGCCCACCAGGCTCCTCTGTCCACGGGATTTTCCAGGCAAGAGGACTGGAGTGGGTGCCATCGCCTTGTGCACAGTATACCAATGCACATATATGAAATTTACAAAGATGGTAATGACAAACCTATGTGAAAGGCAGCAAAAGAAACACACATATAACGAACAGACTTCTGGACTCTGCGAGAAGGTGAGGGCAGGACGATTTGAGAGAAGCGCATTGAAACACGTATATTACCGTATGTGAAATAGACCAGTCCAAGTCTGATGCATGAATCAGGGCCCTCACACCCAGCGTACTGGGGCAACCGAGAGGGATGGGGTGGAGAGGGCAGTGGGCGGAGTCTTTGGAGCAGGGGACACATGTACACCCGTGGCTGATTCATGTCAATGCATGGCAAAAACCACCACAATATTGTAAAGTAACTAGCCTCCAATTAAAATAAAATTAATTTTTTAAAAAAAGGAAATAGGAAGCTGGGGTTTTAAATGATGCAGAAAGATGGGCAACTGTAATTCAGATGAGGTTTTATTTGTTAAATCTTCATAATGAGGACTAGAGATAAAAAGTGGGAGAAGAAAACAATTATAGAAGAAAAACTGGATTATATGGAGGAGAGAAGAAATTTCACACTCTTTATAACTCTGTGCTTCTCCTATCAATGAATACGTCCTGATCTGTCCTGGAAAAAGTAAGGAAAGGGGACAAAAATGAGGGAAGCTTGCAGATCTCAGCAACGGTGAGGAGAGGAGACAGACAGAGACCCAAACCCTCTCCAGACGCTGGGTGCTGTAACCCCTGACTCCCGCCCTACTGGTTAGGACAGAAATGCTGCTTTGTAAATGACGCCTAAGAGATTTTTAAAGAAACACATTTCTGTTTCCTGTCAATCATGTCAGTTGTCTGATTCACTTCATACACGGCCTCTACTTGAAAATGTCCCAACGTAGTTCAGTAAACTGTCGCCCAAAACAATCACCACTGTGAAACTGTGATAAAAATCAACAGCCAATCTTATTTTTTCTCTAAAAAATACACGCATTTACCAGCTTTAAAGAAAGGTGTTCTCATTCATAATGTCTGTGGCTTCTTTATAGCTGAGGTTATTTTGTTCAGCCGCTCAGTCGTGTCTGACTCTTTGGGACCCCATGGGCTGCAGCACGCCAGGCTTCCCTGTCCTTCACTCTCTCCCAGAGTTTGCCCAAGGGGCTTCTTTACAGAGGAGACTTCAGATGTCCACATTTTTCCTTCCCACACTTAAACAAGGTCTGAAGGTCAATTATAGAAATTAAGAATTTCTGCCTTAAAACATAACTACACCTAGTTATTTTCATCCTGTCTGTTTATTCCAGTTCATATTTATTTCTAACACTACAAAGGTACAATCATGAATGATAAAAGAAATTTTACAAAATCGCTTAGTTGTTAAACTAGACAAGTCTACCTGTCACTTGAGTTGCTCTTCAATATAATTTTTGATTTTATCCCTGAAGAAAGTCTTAACATTAGACTTAATCTCCATTGCCTGACAAAACAGATTCAGAGATGGGAAGCACCTTCCTCAAGGTTCCACTGCTTGTATGCAGCAGATTTTCGCTTTCAGCCTGAAATATTTTTTCCTCGTGCGTTTATCTTATTGAGATATAATCCACATAGCACAAAATTCACACTTTCATGGAGTACAAGTCAGTGCTTTTTAGCACATTCACAAATGTGTATAACCATCTCACCTACTTTCAGAAAATTTCCATCATCTCCCTAAAGAAACCCCATATCCGTTCAGTTACTTCCCATCTTCCCCTCACCCCGTTCATCCAACTGCTAATGTACCTTGTACCTTCTGTCTTGATGCATTTGCTAATTCCAGGCATTTCATTATATTCAGTAATATACTATGTGGCCTCCTGTGTCTGACTTTCTTCACTTAGCATAATGTTTTTAAGTCTCACCTCGTTTATAACAAGTGTCAGTCTTCAGGACATACTTTAGATAGTAAGAAATCATTAGTTTTATACTTAAGACAGAAAACAGTGACTATTTGTATTAATGCCCTCAGAGCTTAGTTGGTAAAGAATCCGCCTGCAATGCAGGAGACCCTGGTTTGATTCCTGGGTTGTGAAGATCCCCTGGAGAAGGGATGGGTTATCTACTCCAGTATTCCAGGGCTTACTTTATGGCTCAGCTGGTAAAGAATCCGCCTGCCATGTGGGAGACCTGAGTTTGATCCATGGGTCAGGAAGATCCCCCAGAGAAGGGAAAGGCAGCCCACTCCAGGATTCTGGCCTGGAGAATTGCATGGATTATATAGTCCATGGGGTCACAAAGAGTCAGACATGACTGAGTGACTTCCACTTCACTTCATTTGTAGTGATATTCCCTACTTGAGGAAATTTGCCATGACGATCGTTACTGGAAATGTCTTGGTTTCTCATTAGATAGTGATTGGCTCAGTTAGAAATATGGAATGCACTTAAAAATACTATCATTGGTCTCATGACGACAAACTGAATGAAGGACTGAAATGGTAACATTTAAAAATCAGGGTTTTCATGCCTAACTTGTTTACTGTCCACAAGTATCGTTCGGCAAACACTGAGAGGCAGGCTCTAACTTTTGGCTGAGAGACAGGCTTAACGTTCACTGAAAGATGCCAGGTGACTAGAGAGGATGTCCGAGGAGGAGGACTGAGTCCTCGGGAGTGAGGTCGGCAGCTTTATGGTCGGGGAGGAGGCACTCACAGCTTGCTGGGAAGCACCGGAAGGTCAGGGACGATCTCTTCATAAGGGTCCTCTTGGGCCAAGGTCTGAACACAGAGAGATGCCTGCGTTTTTCCTTCCCAGGCAGACTCGGCCTTCAGCAGCATTTCCTCAATCAACTCCGATGCAGCAACATCTGCAAGAAACAAGAGGCGGTCGGAGCCAGTGAGCGCCGGCGCCACAGGAAGCCACTCCCTTCCACTGGCCCTGCCCCGCTTACCACCCATGGCTTCTCAACACACGAAGCAAAAGGAGAGCCGTGGAAGCCCACGGTGGGAGAACAATGGCAGCATAAGACCCTTACACGGTGCATCAGTGAGCGGCATACTTAATTACAAATGAAAAGAACAAATGCAAGACTGATATTCACGGGGTGGTCATGGGTAAAATGTGAAATCCCTGAGAAGCTGGGCTTGACGGAACTTAAAGTCGGTTTTCCTCCATGAGGATCTCCCTTCATCCTGGTGCATTTGAGTCAAGAGAGGAAAAGAGCTATACCCTCCCAACAACTGGGCGCTTATAAAACATGCAGCAGGCATTCTCCAGGCATTTTGCTAAGCGGGCAGATGAACAAGTACATACTCGGTTGTGCCTTTAAAAGACACTGGGTCTGGCCTCTCTCCAGAGCCTAGTCTTCACTTTCAATAAGAAATAAAAATAATCATATTTCCCTACAAATCACACATTAACAATTGCATCCGAACATTCTCGGGCAGCACTATAGATGTGCATTAATCAGATTTACACTTGTTAGCAACTGAAATGGAAAGTCCGCACATCCTGAAGAAAAAGTCCCACTAATAACAATTAGAAATGTGGCGGCCACAGCTGCTCCTTTTGGACCCTCATGACTAAATTGTGTAACCTCTCACGTCCATGAACTTGAGTTACATGGCTTTACAGGCTGGGTGAAGTAACTCAGCTACTGCAAGAAGATATTTAAGCCAGGATTTGATCATCGTTTGCTATAGATTAAATCATTCCTGTGTAATGAGTAGGAGACAGCTCAGGGCCCTCATCTTGGGAGATTATTTCTGTACCAAGAAAGAGCACTATGTCAAACTGCTTTTATCCCCTAGATAACCCTTCACGTGTTCATTCCAAATTCAAAGAACACAAAATAGCAAGAATAGAATGTAGCAGTGACGAAGTGATTTTTCTGTGCTCAGCCGAAATGGGTGTCTAGCTCACTATTATCGACTCCTCCCTCTTACAGTTGCGTGAGATGCCATCTTTCCTGTGTCTACTTGAAGCTTCTCACTGCCTTGAAGCCTCTGTCCCTCGTGTGTGCGAGAAGTATTTTCATGCAATCAGCAAGTGTTTACTAAGAATCTACTATGCTCCCATCACGATGTCCCCTGTGATCAACATGGCATGGAAAACGGATTATGCAGATGCTAGACGCTGCGTGAGCGATGCAGGCAAAACGGTCTGAGACTCATCAGACACAAGGCCCACGGCGGCCAGGGGTGAGTCTAACCAGCAGGTAGTCACTCCCGGGGCTCCAGAACTGTCCCTGTCAATCGCCTTGGGTCACTCTTTTTTGGCAAGTTGATACAGACCTGAAAGGTCAAAGTGTGACAGATAGGGGTTCCTGCAGTCTGAGGTCAGTCATATACACTATTCTCCGGGAAAAATGCCAGAATTACAATCCTGAAAAGACGTCACCTTCTATTAGAACTAGAGTTAACAGAGGACGTGACTTGTATTTCCAATAAAAATGTTTGGAAAAGGAATGGAAAAAGCTATCAATTTCTATTTACTCTTTTCATATTTACCATTACGCATATATTTTTGTAGATAATGGTAAGATTACTACCCAATCATTAATATTAACATGATTCTGAAGTTTGAAACTATTAGGCTACCTTACAGTTGTTAGTTAAGTCTTCAGTCTATTTTCAGCGAACAAGATGAATAAACATTAGACAATGATACTTAATTCTAATAAAATAAGAAATACAGCATTCTGTCTTAACTTGGAGGTTTATCAGGTAATCATACTTCGCCTTGAGACTCCCCAGGCGATTGAAATGAAATAAGAAAGTTCAGGCATGACAAGCTTGTAGGTCACTAGAGGAATGAAAATGAGAAGAATAAGTATATTTATATTATTCAGATCAATTATTACCTTCAAAAATTCTGTATCATTTTGTTACTTTCACTAGATTTTTCTCTTTGTTAATTAGAACTTTTATTTTTTAATACACCAAAACACCATACAGGGAGTAACATTGTTGTCAACTTTTAAAAATTAGAAAATTAATGTAGTGCTCAGGTTTTAAAAGAGTGGCAGAAAAACTCTAGAAAACTTCAAAAAGGTATTTATTAGAAAGTAAGCAACATTAAGATTGTCAAAGTTTTAAATTAGGTTGGTAATACTAGCCTCTATTGCCCTCAGTATAAATATTTGTGCAGAAAGAAAAAATACTATTACCATTTTAAAATACCCTAAGGAACAAGCATATATTTTAGAAAATCTATTTTATAGTAAGCGACAGCACCAGAATCAGTCACTGCCCAGAAAATCTAAAGCCTCAAAAGCACACCCCAGTGAAGTGCAGCGCGACGATCCCTGCAAACGCTAACTGTCCTCTAACAGCTCCCTGGACGCAGCAGACAGCAGGAGCCAGCGGTGCGCTTGGCTGGCGCGGGGCATGTCGCAGAGCGCCCCGGAGACTCTCTCCGGAGCTGGGGCGGTGCGGGCCAGCCACTCCAGGACGACGGCAGGGGGCCCGGTGTGATGCTCACGGCTTACCCGAAGGCTTCTCCTCGTGGCAGTTCAGGAGGTGTGGGTTTGCCTGATGCATCAGAAGAAGCTTCACCAGGTTCGCCTGAAACAGGAAAGGTAACTGATGTGGTAACAATTTCGCTGGATGCTCAGGATTCAGCAGCAAAGCATCCACAGCCACCATCCTCCAGGGGCACAGACGGAAGTGGGACACATGACCTACTGCCCCAAAGGTTTCCGACTCTCTGCCCCCAGTCATTACTCATTTTTTTAAAAATGCCATTCAAACTGTTTCATCAATTTACGTATTCAAATAAAATATTATTCATCGAATAAGGGTTAAATCATTGAGGATTTGAAAAGGTTCGCTTAACGTTTCCCAGGTTCATTTAGGGCATCGTTTGGGAGGGAATGGAGCTTCCCTGATGGCTCAGCAGTAAGGAATCCATCCCTAATGCAGGACAAACTGGAGATGTGAGTTCTATCCCTGGGTCAGGAAGTTCCCTTAGAGAAGGAAATGGCAACATGCTCCAGTATTCTTGTCTAGAAAATACCATGGACAGAGCTGCCTGGCAGAACACAGTCTATGGGGTCACCAAGAGTTGGACACGACTGAAGTGACTCAGCACACACACACGGGAGGGCTTATACGTTATAGTGTGCTTTGTTTTGGAGAAGGAAGTGGCAACTCACTTCATTATCACTGCCTGGGAAATTCCATGGACAAAGGAGTCTGGTGGGCTACAGTCTATGGAGTCACAAAAAAGAGTTACACATGACTTAGCCACTAAACAAGGGCTTTGTTTTAGCAATTCTTGAAAGTCACACTTCTCATTTCTCTCCATCCATTACAGCACCAGGGCTGAACAGGAACCTAAGGTCCCACTGGACAATTAGAAGAACTTCATCTCAAGTTATCAGAATAAAGCACCTTGATGAGAGATTAATATTTTTTTAAATTTATTATAAAACACATGATACATACAAAGAGTATATATAATAGATATGTACTCCTGAGAGAGCAAATAACGAAGAGGGTCCCACACACTCAAGTTTTAAAATGTCGTTCATGGTATTTCTGTGTGTTCTTCTCCCAAATTATCCCTGTTCCTACTTCCCAGAGTTGGCCACTGTCTTGAATTTTGTGTTACCGATTACCATGTTTACTTTGAACGTTTAGTCCTTAGGTATGGGAGGACCCCTAATCAACATATCTCTTGGCTTCATCTGTTTTCGACATTTATAGAAACTAAAGTCCTGATGTATGAATTCTTCTGTGCTTTTACTTTCAAGAATTAATACTGCATTTCTGAGCATCCTAGCAAGGGATGGGTTTAACAACCCTTCATTTCTTTGTTTGGCTGCACAGAATTGCCTTGTACAAACATATCACAATTTAGCCACCTTCCTCTTGGTGGACATTCAAGCCACAGCAATCATTCATCTATACTTACAAATAATGTTGTTAAAAATACTCTATATCTCTTGGTGTATGCCTTGTTCAAGATGGTGGTGGTGATAAGCTATGTGCAGAAATCTTCACTTGGCATTGGAGCTGTGAGCAAAGCGACTGTTGTTACCCCAAACTCCTCCCCCTCCTACCGAGAGATCCTCACAAATCAGCCCTGCCCACACCTCTCCGTCCTCTGATCAGAGAATAAAGCTGCCACACAGGGGACTATACTCAATATCCTGTAATAGACCATAGTGGAAAAGAATACTAAAATCAGTAAACCTGTGTCACTGAATCACTTAGCTGTACACCAGACACTAATACAACATTGTAAATCAACTCTACTTAAGTTAACAAAAAAGAAGACGCTCCCCTTTGGTTCTGAACCCAGCTGCTCAACCCTGTTCTACTGCTATGAGTGAAGTAGGCAGGAGGATCCTTTCTGGGGCCAGATTTGAAAGGGTCAATAACAGCATCTCAATAATATTCACCTCAATACATGAATATGGTGTACTGCCCCATTTATTTAGGTCTTTTTTAGCTTTTATTATATATTGTTTCATATTTATATTATATTGCTAAATAGTTACTAATGTATAAATCTTACACGTTTTGAAAAAAGATTTCTATACATTTTATGCTTTTAATGAAATACTGTGAACAATTTAATGGTTCTAGTTCTAGTGTTTTTTTTTTTTTTTAATTTTGGGAGATTCCTTTGGAATTTTTATTCTCTCTTTTCCTAACTTTGTCCTTCCACTTCTTGGTTTATTATATTGATTAGAAGGGGGCTGGTTTTCTGGTCTGTGGCTTTGTTTCTGCAACACTTGCGGGTCACTCTCCACCCATGCAAGCACTTTGTCCAAACATTCCCAGGTATTTCCCCACCCACCACTTACTGACCTTGTTAGTGCTCTCATTAGGAAATGAACTACATTCTAAATAGCCTGTCCCCTTGCTAGCTTTCCCACAGGTCCATCCCAAATCAGGGATATAAAACATAACAGTAATACTTAAATCATGTTACAGCAGACTGCTTCAATTTGGGGTTTATTTTTATCTCCAAATATACACAGTTTACTTGAAATTTGAAAAGAGATAATACATAGAGCAGGGTCCCAGGACATTAAAGTGGGTTATGAAAGAGTTTTGTTTTATATTAAAAATGTGAGAGATTTGCTTGCTTTTCAACCATAAGAAAGGAAGGGAGGTTGGGAGGAAAGGATGGGGGCAGAGAGAACAGTGGAGTGAGAGAAGGGAAAGTGAGAGAGAACAGGAGAAAGGAAAGACGGAAGCCAAAGCCAAGAGCTGAGTGAGATCACTCTCGACTTTTGTAACTCGGGAAAACGGCGGCACCTAAAGGCTTTTACGTCTGGCAGAAATGTCAGATCGTGGAGAGGCTAACGATCACTCTGCATTTTCTAAATTCAATTCACTCTTCACAGCACTCCAGAGAGAAAACAAACTACCTCCCTCCACAGCTCCCCCTGTACCTGCAGAGAGCATTTAAGTCGTCAAAGCAAATGGTTCCCTACATGAAAATCTTTAACAACAAAAAGCACTTCCACTTTATTTCAGGCCTGTAAAAACAAACATTCGTTTGTGGAATGAAGAAGCTTCTCTCGCTTGGGGAATTCCATTCCTTTTTTTGTTTTTATTTTTTGAAAGTCAGTAATTCCCGAGTGCTTCCGCTTGGAAATCAACGAGGCGTGTTCCAGAACTAAATTAAGCAGGCCAGTGGTGATTTCACTTTCAAAGTCGTCTGGACCATGTGTCTTAACCTCAGAAAAGATCTTGGCAGTAAATGACTTCAATGCAAGTCGTAAAGTATGGACCAAACAAGGATGTACCATCACTATTACAGAAGCTTTGCAATCACCAAAACGACCAAAGGGCAGTAAGGTGACCGACATTCTGCGTGCGTGTGCCTGAGAGTGTGAGTGTGCGTGTGCCTGTGTGTGTGTAAGGAGGTTCTACGTGGCTGATAGAAAGTGTATTTAAGCTGAAATTTAAATTCACACTGGCTATGGACTTCATTCCTTCCTCAGATAATTATGTTTCAGTTTGGATAAATTCACCAAAATTAATTCCTTGATGGTCATTTTAAGTGACTTATTTTAAAAGTGAGAAAATAAACTGAGTGTTCAGAGACAGCCAAATTCCTAGTTCAGAAGCTAAAAGAGATTGTTCCACTTAATAAAGAGAAATTATAATGTTAAAGGTCTCTGGCAATTCTGAATTTACATCTACCCTCCACTCGCTGGCTCACAAGCTACATCTTCCTGAGTAAACATGTCTTAACTCAGGACCATCTGAAAACCGTCAGGTGTACAGATTCCTTGACGGCCTCTTTAGACTGCTGACGTGTTCTGCCCTCCATGGGGCTCCCCCCATCCTGTGCACTTTCTCTGGCTCGTCCATCAAAAGTCTCTATGTCCAGCCCCGCCTGCACGTGCCCAGCTGTCTCCTGGATCTCCACCTGAGCATGTCTCCCATCGGCCCAGGGGTCTCGTGGTGTGTGCTCACCCACCCTTTCTTCACACATGTGTTCCGTGACACACTGAGACAGACAAGCGTCGGCACAACTAGAACATTCCCTGAGTCTCGTTAATAAGCACTGAGAGTTCTATGCCAGCCCTCTGCAGACAAGAAACCAGCACGGAGAGCGATGAGGACAAACGCTAGAGACATTTCTAACAGAGGCTCACTGTCGCGATGGGATGGGTGCAGGTGCCAGGTAGGGCGCCTGAGGGGACTCTCACGGGACCCAGGACGGCAGGAAAGACAGTCAGAAAAGAGACTGCTCCAAGCCACGCTGCAGGGCAGGGGAGGGTGAGCCAGTCAGCACTTCTAAGAAAAGCAAAGAATATGCAAAGGGTGAACATGCTGGCCTATTCCAGAAATTAAAAGAAGTTCAGTCTCACTGCATCCTCCAACCTGGTGGGGGAAAATAGGAAAAATCATGAAGGAGAACTAAGCAGAACTCCTGGCGCATGGGGACTCATGAACTGTGTTATGGAAAAGGCATTTTATGTCACCAGCCATGGAAAGGACGGTGCAGTGAATTCTTTGTTTATATGTCCATACAGAAATCTCACTGTAGCCCCACTGCTGAGAGTGGAGTGGCTGAGAACCAGGGCACTCTGCCAGGAGGCTGATGGGTTAATCCGGACACCACAATGCGGATCACGGGGCGAGGGCAGACCCCGAGGGTGCACAGATTGGGCGGCTGTGGTGGCAACTCAGGTAGCTCGAAGCTACTCACCAGGGAGGAGTCTGTGGGCGCAGTGCTTTCCCAGTTACAAGACAGGCAGGAAAATGACCATGCCCAGGTTTGTGATAAGAAAATGATGAAACACAGAAGGAGTGACAGACCCGGGACGGGAAAAGAAGAGGGTGATTCCCTTTGTACCAAAGATGAAATTGAGGACAGGTTGACAGAGATAACCCACTGGATGGGGGTCCTCATGGGTCGGGAAACTCAAGAGAAGGCCTTGGGGGCCATGATCATGGTGAGTGTTCGGAGCTGCGCACGTGAGAGTCCCTGAAGACAGGGAAATGCTGAGAAGACAGGGAACCTAGCATGCACCACTGAGTTGACTGATATTTGATGCTCAGAGTGGTAGGAGGAAGACCAGAGAGCATTTTCAGTTTTTTCCAATGGAAAAATAAACACCTAAAGGAAAAAAGACTCTGAATATGTCTCAATTCTTATGTAATTGGGTAAAATGTACTTGACAATACAAATAACTCCTTTGACCATCAAGATACTCAGATGTGTGATACAAATAATTTTGAAGGGAAGGAGATTTGGATATAACATTTGTATGATTATTTTATCCTTTGTTTCAGGATTGCCAATCTTATTGTAAACACTAAAAATATATACAAAGCTAGAAGCAAATTCCATTTTCTGTACAAATCATAAAAATTGTAAAACCAAAGGACTTATTGCTAATATAACTTATTCAATTCCTAGTTTTAGACAAGAATAGGCTTCTATTATTTTTCTCACTGGAAAAGTTAATATATTTATAAAGGCAAGATTTAAAATATGTATACATGTCAGTTATAAATCCCAGTACACATGTCAATTATAAATATTGTTATAAATTATGGACTGCTTTCTCCATAAAAGTATTTATATTTGTAAGACATTTATAAGAAACTGAAGTTGCTATGAACATCTGTAAAAATGTAATTAGTCTCTCTAAAATGTGAGGCTTTCTAAAACATTTTTCCACTCAACTGAGATGTATTTAATTTACTTCCTTAGAGAGTTATAAATCTCCTGTGCATATAAACTGATATCCAGATAATACCTCTTTTGAAAGTAATATTCATTCCCAAAATGAATATTAAATGGTATTTTTATGGGTGAACAAGTTTTTAAAATGTCGTATGGTTATTTTCTTGACAAAATAATTAAGATGCAATCTGCTCAGAATCCTCTATTAACATAAATCGTGGTTGTTTCTTGGATCTAAATCAAGGAAGAGCATTTTGGGTTTGGAGTTCTGTATTCTAATAGTAAAGCCCTGCTCTAGGGCGCAAGGCCAGCACTCGGCTTCTGGCTCTGGGCTGATAGACCGGCTGTCCAAGCGCTTCAGTGACTGCTCAGACCAGGAAAGCCCACAGGCAGCGCAGACAGACTCTGCTATGCTGGGTCCTACCTTCCGGGGCGACTCCATTTGCGTAGGTTTAATGCATCAAAACGGAAAAGACAGATGATCGTCAGACCCTATCCTTGGTATCAAAGTGTTTAAGGATTTAGAAAACTCGGAATCAACGGTGAGTCACTTTCCAGAGATGCGGAAGATAAAGGTGAGGCGACTGTTTAAAATCTGCCTCATGTGCCCACCGTGAATGGCTACTTTTGGAGAGCTTTGGGCTGCACGTCTGTGTGAAGTTAGCAGCTGGATCAGCTGACTTGGACACTGGCTCCATGACTGTCTGATACACTTGCCTCCATGGTTCTCCCCACTCTTCTGAGCTACGTAACCAAAAGGGGATGGTTCTCATTGATCGAAGACCCTGGCTTGGGGCCAGGCTCTAGGGAGAGAGACTCAGTGAGTGCGGTCAGGCTCACACGGCCAATGAGGGCTGGCAGGTGCCCAGAGCCGGTGAGAGGCCCTGGAAAGCCTCAGCACCAAGCTGCTTTAATCCCTGAGCTGTGCAGAATGGCCTGCGAGTGTGTCAGGGTGTGGGGCAGTGTCAGAAACAGAAGGAGAAACAGGAATCCCCCAAAGGAGAAATATGTTTTATAAAAGCTGGGGTCAGATATTGTGCAGCTGGTTTGGGGGAAAAAATGCAGCAACTGTAAAGCATTTCTTAACTCATCTGCTGTCGTTGGTGAGTTGCTCCATCATGCCTGACTCTGCAGCCCCAGGACTGCAGGACGCCAGGCTGCGGGCTTCCCTGTCTTTCAGCATCTCCGTGGGTGATGCCATCCAACCATCTCATCCTCTGTCATTCCCTTCTCCTCCCAACTTCAATCTTCCCCAGCATCAGGGTCTTTTCTAACGAGCCGGCTCTTTGCATCAGGTGGCCAAAGTATTGGAGCTTCAGCTTCAGCACCAGTCCCTCCAATAGATATCCAGGACTGATTTCCTTTAGGATGGACTGGTTGGATCTCCTTGCAGTCCGAGGGACTCTCAAGAGTCTTCTCCAACGCCACAGTCCAATAGCATCAATTCTTTGGCGCTCAGCCTTCTTTATGGTCCAAATCTCACATCCATACGTGAGTATTGGAAAAACCAGAACTTTGACTATACGGACCTTTGTTGCAAAGTTATATCTCTGTTTTTAATATGCTGTCTAGGTTTGTCATAGCTTTTCTTCCAAGGAGCAAGCATCTTTGAATTTCATGGCCGCAGTCACCATCTGCAGTGATTCTGGAGCTCCAGGAAATAAAGTCTGTCACTTTTTCCATTGTTTCCCATCTATTTGCCATGAAGTGATGGGACTGGATGCCATGATCTTAGGTTTTTGAATGTTGAGGTTTAAACCAGCTTTTCCACTCTCCTCTTTCATCTTTAAGAGGCTCTTTAGCTCAGCTTCACTTTCTGCCATAAGGGCAGTGTCACCTGCATATCTTTGGTTATTGATATTTCTCCCAGCAGCCTTGATTCCAGGTTGTGCTTCATCCAGCCTGGCATTTCACATGAGGTACCTGGCATATAAGTTAAATAAGCAGGGTAACGATATACCACCTTGAGGTACTCCTTTCCCAATTTGGAACTAGTCTGTTGTTCCATATCTGGTTCTAACTGTTGCTTTTTGACATGCAGGTTTCTCAGGAGGTAGGTAAGGTGGTCTTGTATTCCCACCTCTTTAAGAATTTTCCACAGTTTGTAGAAAATTTTGTGATCCACATAGTCAAAGGCTTTAGCGTAGTCAATGAAGCAGAAGTAGATGTTTTTCTGAAATTCTCTTGCTCTATGATCCAACAGATGTTGGCAGTTTGATCTCTGGTTCCTCTGCCTTTTCCAAATCCAGCTTGAACATCTAGAAGTTCTCACTGTCATCACTCAGCTAGAGCCAGACATCCTGGAGTGCGAAGTCAAGTGGGCCTTAGGAAGCATCACTACAAACAAAGTTAGTGGAAGTGATGGAATTTCAGCTGAGCTATTTCTAATCCTAAAGGATGATGCTGTTAAAGTGCTGCACTCAATATGCCAGCAAATTTGGAACACTTGGCAGTGGCCACAAGATTGGGAAAGGTCAATTTTCATTCCAATCCCAAAGAAAGGCAGCACCAAAGAATGTTCAAATTATTGCAAACTGCACTCCTTTCACATGCTAGCTAAGTAATGCTCAAAATACTCTGAGTCAGGCTTCAACAGTACGTGAGCCAAGAACTTAATCCCTTTACCATTAATCATGAATAAATGGCGAGTGTTGGAAATGTAGCAAGTACAAGGGAAATACAGTAACAATAATATTCATCTTAGTTACTCTTCCTTTTGTAAACTACGTGCAAATGTTGAATCATGTTTCCCACATAAGTTCATGACTGTGTTTCTCTAGGCTGAAAGCACAGATCTAGAAAGGTTTTGGATCATAGGTCAGGAAGGCTGTGGACTGTGACAGATAAGGGGGTGGAATTCTGACGTCCTCTGATGCTCCCTGCCTGATTCATCCATGATTCTTCTGCCTCTTGATTTTTGTGTGACAACAGTTCCAGGAGGTTTTGTGAACGAAGCACAAAACCTTTGGGCTTATGTGTCTTACACTAAGCTCTGCTGCTGCTGCTGCTAAGTCGCTTCAGTTGTGTCCAACTCTGTGCGACCCCATAGACAGCAGCCCACCAGGCTCCCCCGTCCCTGGGATTCTCCAGGCAAGAACACTGGAGTGGGTTGCCATTTCCTTCTCCAGAAATAAGCATTTTTTTAAAAAACAGAAGCGGTTGTTTTAAAACATACTAGCTCAGACTGATTTCGTACTGGTCCTCCCCACTAATTACAATAAACCCAGGAAAAGCACGCAATCCCAGAAGAACTCTGACAAGTGGAAGAAGGAAGATGGACTGGCTCAGCACCCATGGAGGGGAGGAACCACAGGGAGGCAGGGCAGTCTGCATTCTCACACGCAGTAGAGGAGGGCACCTCTGGGCCCGGTGCTTTCAGCCCAAGCCAGCAATGGAACTGGAGGGCAGGGACATGCTTCCCACATCTTTCAAACCATGTCTCCCTGACAATGTCAGGTGGAGCCAGCACCACGACCCTGCGAACAGTAAGTGCCAGGGGAGGCACTCTGTATCCAATGAGACTGACACCCCCTCCATGAGAGACAAGGGTGGCTAGGGAGGGGGGCTTGCGAGCAGGGGCAGGGGCACAATCAAAAGCCCCCAGCCCTGGAAGTTTGCTATCTCCATAGAGATTCTCCTACCCTACCCAGAGACATGGGCGGCTCCCAAGGAAACACCTTCCATCCCTCCTGGGGCACTGAAAAGAAACCCGCAAGAACCCCAGGGACCCAGGTAAACCAAGAACACCAAAATAATACCTCAAAGGATCCGAAAATTAAACCATCACTGGACCCACATCCCACTCAAGTAGACCCAGAACCTGGATGCTAAAGCTGAAGAGAGCTGCTATTGGCTAAAATAGAAAATTTCCATAGGACCAAGATTCTCCTAACAAAACAGTCAAAGTGTTCAAGAAACAACTAAAACCCACTCATCCTAGTGAAATAAAAATCAGAAGAGTATACCTTGATTGATAGAAGACAGTTGATACCATATATCAAGATGAAGGTGTTGAAATTATTTGACGATGATTTTAAAGCAAGCGTCATAAGAATGCTTCAACAAGCAATTACAAATTCTCTTGAATTATAAAACAGAACACCTCTTCAAAGACACAGGAGTTACAAGAAAGAACCAAATGGAAATCACAGAGCTGAAAAATAGTATAGCAAACAGAATACATCAACTCCTACCAAATATTTCATTTGACCTGAAGGCAAATAAAACAAAACACATACGCTGGGTTCTGATTAAACCATTTAAATGTCTAATAACAGATCTACCAATAGTGACGTGTCTTAAAAATTTTTTTTTGTTAAATCTAGTCCTGTTCCTCCAGAGTTGATAATCTTATGAAAGTGGTTAAGGGAACCCATTAGTTACTCTGAAATGATGCCTGACCCCAAATCTAGAAGTCCTGTCAGCCAAAGTGAAAAGCTGGGTCAAAGGATGCGTTCAAGCTTGTGCAGCGCTCTGCGACATTTCACCGCTTTCCGATTTAGTTCCTTCTGGAAGCAATCTCCGACTACCTTGGGAACATGTTGATAATTCACTGACCATCACCTCTTCAGCACAAGCCAATAAGTTGTGTCCAAGGAAACAGTACCAGCTTATAAGTCCACTTCTCTATTTTTTACAGAACTTCTCCCCTAGCACATCCTGGGATGCTGCTGTGCTCGGGTGGACTACTGGTATATTGAAGGTATACTTTTGATGCCCCAAGACTCCTGTGATCTTGAGAGAACTGGAAAGCCAGAACTCTGAGGCCAATGGTTTCAGCTACCTCCAGTCTCAGCTCCTCAACACAGCCATTCACTTACACACACATGCTTGCTAGAAGCACAGACCTGGTGTTCACTAACAGCATGATGTTTATTAATGAATGAATCTTTTTCTAGAGGAAATGTTGTCAAAGTAAACAGTGTTCCTATTAGTTTGGAAGCAGCATATCCTCAAGTAAAACACTTTTCCTAAGATGCCTGAGATGCAAATAATTTCAGTGTTTTCAACAACTGGATGGTTCAACTTGTATGATACAGATTCTACACACTGGCTAGTATCTAAGGGACTTAACTTATCATGAATTCAATGAGTGACACTGTTTGCACCAAACTAATGCTTGGACATCAAGAAGTTTATCTCAAATCTTCATATATATGTAACTTAAGTTTGTTTTATACTATTAATACTAAGACTTTCCCTAACACAACATATTGTATATCTTTAAAAAAATGAACCATAACATTAATAAATTATTATGAATACTGTTGAATTACATTCACTCACACCAGTTAAATAAAATTGTATTTCTTCTTCATGGTAAGTCATAACCTAGTGAGAAGTTAGTTTGTACAATAGTAACTCAAGATATATTGAGGTAAGGTGAAGTCGCTCAGTCGTGTCCGACTCTTTGTGACCACATGGACTATAACCTACCAGGCTCCTCCATGCATGGGATCTTCCAGGCAATAGTACTGGAGTGGATTGCCATTTCCTTCTCCAGGGGATCTTCCTGACCCAGGGATCGAACCCAGGTCTCCCGCATTATAGACAGACACTTACCTGTCCAAGCCACCAGGGAAGCCCCTAAGATATATTAGCTGTAGATAATCAGTTGAGAATCAGTCAACTGAGAGTCAATTCAGAGAAAGAACTCTGCTATCATCCTTCATTTGTTACAGTGAAATATAATTTATTAAGGAAAATAAAATATAAAATGTTATTTTGCTTTAAATGTACTAACTGCAGAAAACAAACACAATTATTATAGACTCAGGAAACCTGTACACTGAAAAGGACTATATAATGTTAAAAAAAAATAGTATTAAGACCATTCTATAAAGACTGTTTCTGGTTTTGACTGTTTCTCCAATGAGTCTGAGTACGTTATGCAGAGTGCTGAGGAATGTAGGTTATGAAAGCTCCTTTGGAAAGTAAAATTTTTCTTTCAACCAAAAACATATCTTCTCAGTAAAATAATCCCATTAAAAGTCAAGTTACATCATGTCAGTACACATTCTGAAAAAAATTAAATAGGAAATGATGCAATGGTCATACAACAGTTTTAATAATGAATTCAGGGCAGATTTTACCTGGCCATACTTCGCTGCTAGATGAAGCGGGGTCCAGTCCTGATCGTCTGCGGCATTGGGGTCCCCACCGTGCTCCAGGAGCAGAGACACTACCTCCCTGTAGCCACTGGCGCAGGCCATGTGCAACTGCAACAGAAATGCACTTTGTCATTTACTGTGGAAGAGCAATGACAGCCAAGTGCTTCATTTGGTGGTTTGAAGAGATGCATTTAATAAAGTATTGGAGCTAAAATACAAAGGCCTTTAAAATATAATTTATTAAGGAAAATAAAATATAAAATGTTATTTTGCTTTAAATGTACTAACTGCAGAAAACAAACACAATTATTATAGACTCAGGAAACCTGTACACTGAAAAGGACTATATAATGTTAAAAAAAAATAGTATTAAGACCATTCTATAAAGACTGTTTCTGGTTTTGACTGTTTCTCCAATGAGTCTGAGTACGTTATGCAGAGTGCTGAGGAATGTAGGTTATGAAAGCTCCTTTGGAAAGTAAAATTTTTCTTTCAACCAAAAACATATCTTCTCAGTAAAATAATCCCATTAAAAGTCAAGTTACATCATGTCAGTACACATTCTGAAAAAAATTAAATAGGAAATGATGCAATGGTCATACAACAGTTTTAATAATGAATTCAGGGCAGATTTTACCTGGCCATACTTCGCTGCTAGATGAAGCGGGGTCCAGTCCTGATCGTCTGCGGCATTGGGGTCCCCACCGTGCTCCAGGAGCAGAGACACTACCTCCCTGTAGCCACTGGCGCAGGCCATGTGCAACTGCAACAGAAACGCACTTTGTCATTTACTGTGGAAGAGCAATGACAGCCAAGTGCTTCATTTGGTGGTTTGAAGAGATGCATTTAATAAAGTATTGGAGCTAAAATACAAAGGCCTTTAAAACAGAAGTTATATATAATTGTACAAGTGGACATCATTATTCTTTGGGGGAAAAAAAAGCTTACGGGTTAAATATCATTTTCTGACTCTGACAACATACACTTTTCCATGCAATTCTTTCCCTCTCCAATGCTCCTTTCTACTACTATAATCTGAATACTTTAAAATACAAAATAAAATTTTTAGGTACACTATGCCTTCTTTTTTAAAATTTAACTGAAGGATAGTCACTTTACAGTGTTGTGTTGGTTTCTGCCATACGTCAGCCTGAATCAGCAATAGGTACATATACGTCCCCTCCTTCTGGGGCCTCCCTCCCACTTCCCACCCCAAATCTCCCGTCTGGTGTGTCACAGCACTGGTTTGAACTCCCTGAGAAACACAGCAAATTCCCACTGGCTGCCTATTTCACATGTGGTGACGCATGTGATTCCACGCTGCTCCTGCCATCTCTCCGCCCTCTCCTTCCCACACTGTGATCACAGGTCTGTTCTCTATGTCCGCATCTCCAGCTCAGTTCAGCTCAGCTGCTCAGTCGTGTCCAACTTCATATGACCCCATGGACTGCAGCACGCCAGGCTTCCCTGTTCCTCACCAACTCCTGGAGCTTGCTCAAACTCATGTCCATTGAGTCAGTGATGCCATCTAGCCATCTCATCCTCTGTTGCCCCCTTCTCCTCCTGCCTTCACTCTTTCCCAGCATCAGGGGCTTTTCCAATGAGTCAGCGCTTTGCATCAGGTGGCCAGAGTAATGGAGTTTCAGCTTCAGCATCAGTCCTTCCAATGAATATTCAGGACTGATTTCCTTTAGGATGGACTGGTTGGGTCTCCTTGTTGTCCAAGGGACTCTTAAGAGTCTTCTCCAACACCACAGCTCAAAAGCATCAATTCTTCTGTGCTCAGCTTTCTTTATAGTCCAACTCTCAGATCCATATATGATCCCTGGAAAAACCAGGGAGAGAAAGACCACAGTGATGGCTCTACCCCAGGCATGACTCAGCAGCAACGCCTGGCCTCCATGTCTGCCAGGCATTCCTCCGAAGGCATTCCGCATCATACTCCCATCCCTCACGACTCGTCTGGCCACCTCCCTGCAGTCAACAGCAGATCCTGCCCTGGGATTGCTCTCCAGTCCCCAAGCCCCAGCTCCCAGCCGCCTCTGCGCAGTCCAGAGGACGTGCGTCCCTGCCAGGTACGGAGTGCTGTGGGAAGGATTGTCCGCGTGGTTCTCATTCCATGCAGCCGGTCACCGATGAGCTGCGGCGCCCTCCAGGAGCCTCCGATGCTTGCCCTCTGTCCTGAGCAGTCTCCCCAGCGGGGGATCGGACCCCCGCTTCAGTCCCCCAGCCCCACCTGCTGTCTCGGGTGCAGGTCTGGTCCTGCCCACTCCCCTCCTTCTCCCTCCTTCCTTCACCCTCCTAGGTTTTTCGTGGATTTGTACATTCCTCTCTGGTGGCCGGGGACGCCTGTCAGCTCTCTGCTGGTGCCCCATGAGATCCTCCACATCCAAGGGTGTGTTCCTGAGGCATCCGTGAGGGGAGCCGCACTCCAGTCCACCCACCCCGCATCCTGTCTTCCTTTCTTACTGCAAACTGAACTACCATGATGAGATCAGGGGATGGAGGAAGTTTTCAAAGTTTTCTTATACAGGAATTCTGCTTCTAAGGCAACCAGATTTATCTGTGAGCAAGTTATCATCACACTCGGGTTTCCCTTATAGCTCAGTCAGTAAAGAATCAGCCTGCAGTCCAGGAGGCCCGGGTTCGACCCCTGGGTCAGGAAGATCCCCTGAAGAAGGAAATGGCAACCCACTCTGGTATCCTTGTCTGGAGAAGCCCATGGACCGAGGAGCCTGGCGGGCTGCAGTCCATGGGATCGAAAAGAGTCCGGCACCCCTGAGCCACTAACACTTCACTTTATCATCATTTAAACTCAGTTTAAACTAGGTTATTAGGTAACTGCATGGTTGATTTTGTAATCGTAATAATTAAGAAGAAGGATCTATAAGGAAAGGAAAAATCAAAACTAATTAAAACAAGGATTCTAGGTTTTGAAGCATAGAATTTTGTAGCATAATTCCTTTCCATTTTTATTACAAAGACAAAATTACAGTAAAGTGAAAAGGGTTTATCAAATATAAATTTTGATAAAACTCAGCAAAAAAATTGCTTTTTGGCCTTAATTATGCTCTTCAATCTATAGTGACCTTTATATGTTTATGTTTTGTATGTACTTTCAACTACATTAGAATAACTAATATATTTAATCTAACTTAAGGCATAAACATTCAGAAGTTAAGTTTCACTTTAATCTTGCCACACTTTGTTACGTACAAAGATCATCTCACTAACATTTTATCAATAATGTATCCACAGATTTTTTGGAAAAATACGAATTTACATATATATTCACCTAAAGAACTCATTTTTCAGTTGCTTCTAAATTTATTCCATATTATCTGAATCATCACCCAGTGATGGCAAACTGTTGTGCTTTAAGCACTAGCAAGTGGATTTCAGATTTTCACTTGCAGTATAAGCCTGCATGAAGAATAGGTCCACTTGGCGGTTAGTGCCTGATACTAATGATGCGAAGTTTGTAGGATCAAACCCTTTATGAGGAGATTTGCTTTCCACGTGGCAGAAGTCCTGCTCTACCATTTGAACAGAGGCCAACTTTCAGTCATCTCCTGAGCTACTCACCAGGGAAAGAAAAATGGAAAATGGAAAATGATGTATATACATCATTTTCAAATGTATATACATTTTTCAAATGTAAAAGGAAAATGATCTTGGTTCATTTAGTAGCAAAGCAGCCCGGAGCGGGGGCTGCCAGTGACATCTAGGACAGCAAGCAACTCTAATCCCAGGTGACATCAAAACAAAAGCAAAACACGTGACTTTCTTTGGAAGCTGAAACACGGCTGATTCACAACGTCACGTCAGTCTCAAGTGTGCAGGGAGGTGACCCAGTCATTCATACGTGCTCATTTTTAGATCCTCTTCCCTTACAGGTTATCACAAAATATGCACTATGTGGATAAGAATCATTTATAAATACATTATATATGAACTGTTATATGCAAGCCTGCAGAGTCCCATTATTTGCGTCCGACTCTTTATGACCCCATGGACTGTGGCCCACCAGGCATCCCTGTCCATGGGATTCTCCAGGCAACAATGCTGGAGTGGGTTGCCATGCCTCCTCCAGGGCATCTTCCCCGCCCGGGGACTGAAGCTGCGTCTCTTATGTCTCCCGCATTTGCAGGCAGGTTCTTTACTACTAGGGCCACCTGAGAAGGCTATTACTATAAAACTGTTATATATATAGACTTACTGTATACATTTATACACATACAAAAAGTCTATGTAATACTTTATATATATACACATATACTTATATATGTATTTGTATATAATATATAATATATATTTGTATATATATATATACACATTTGTAAAGTAAATAACCAACATAACCAACAATAACCAACAACAAATTTCTACCATCAGCATGGAGAACTATGGTCAGTATCTTATAATAACATATAGTTGAAAAAATCCAGAATATATATATATATGTATAGACATCTGTGTGTGTGTGTGTTTACATATACAACTGAATCACTTCGCTTTACATCTTTAATAAAACCTTGTAAATCAACTATGTTCCAGTAAAAATAAAATAAAAAATGTTAAAAAGATTTATCTTACATTTGGTTATTAGACTGCATATTCTGAAAAGGAAGAAAAAGCAGCAGCATAAAGATCATCTTACTAGGAGTGGATCTTCACCGAGTTTTTTGCTGACGGCTTAATCAGTCTTGCGGTGTAATAGCATGGTGTATAATGCCCAATTTTGAATCACAACTGAAATTCCAACTAGGATACAGAAGCCGCATGCGGATAAGACTTTCTTCTTATCATTATTAGCAACAATAGGCAAGCACACACTATACACATACCCTTTACAGAAACACAACTCGAAGTATTAACATAATCGACCAGCCGGCTCAGACCCAAGAATCAAAGGGGCTGCCGCTAGCTAACCCTGGGATCCTCAGGGAAGGGCTGCCTCCCGTTCATTGCTCCTTTCTCTGTTCAAAGCTCAGAGATGATCACAATGTCAGTAACAAAACCAGATTTAGCTATTATGGAATAATCATATGCCACGCTTGTGTTCTCTGTTCAATAAAAAAGAAGAGTCACAAGGAATGTCAAAACTGAAGATGGCTGAGCGTGATAGCAATTTGTTGCTGTGTATTGATTCTCTCCATAGCTTACCTTCTGAAGTCTGTAAGCCTTTTAATTTACCAGGCATTTGAACATGTATGCTGTTTTTATTCACTGTGATTTCAAAAAAACAACATGAAGCTGTAATATCTTCTGCCAAACTAAGAAACAGAGAGCCGGCTGGATTTCTACTATGAGTTGGACGTCTTAATTAATATAGCTCATGTGTTAAATTAACTATTGATTATCTTTACTTTTAAATGTTTTATTGTGGTAAAAGTAATATCAATATAAAGCACCCTCTTTAACCACACTGGACTGTATGGTTCGCGGCACTAACTGCACTGCCTTGCTGTGCAACTGAAACCAGCATCCATCTCCTGAGTTCCTCACTTTCCTAAACTGAAGCTCCGCCCCCGTGAATCACGGACTCCTCATCCCCCCTCGCCACCCCCACCTGGGCCCTGACACCCACCAGCTCTCTTCCT
>SJYG01000105.1:3076624-3133210 GCA_006410535.1 Litocranius walleri | reverse complement strand
TATGATTTGACTATTCTAGGCCTTCTGTGTAAGTATCTGTACCTACTGTGGACTGGAACGCACTTTTAAGGTTAACTTCATATATGTCCTACAAACAGACTGTACCTTCTCTCCCCCCACCGAGATATACAGTAGAAATGAACTATTAATTAAACAGCCCAGTCCAGTCTGACTTTGATCCCATCGCTCCACCAAAGCTGCCCTGATGAGAAAACCAAGGACTCCTGGTTACTAAGCCTGGCAGCGAGTCTCTCTCTGTCCACTTGACTTCTCAGCAGTATTTATCTGACGGTTAATCATTCCTCCTCCTCCTGCTCCTCCCGCTTTCTCTGCGGGGCTCCCAGGACACCTCACTCTCTTGGTTTGCCTCCCACCTTGGGAGTTTCCACTCCCCCTCATTCCAGGATCTTCCGCTTTGCTGTGCTCCACGGTTCAGTCCCTAATCATTCCTCCTCCTCCTGCTCCTCCTGCTTTCTCTGCGGGGCTCCCAGGACACCTCACTTTCCTGGTTTGCCTCCCACCTTGGGAGTTTCCACTCCCCCCTCATTCCAGGATCTTCTGCTGTGCTGTGCTCCACAGTTCAGTCCCCAGTCCTCTTTCCTTCATATCAGATTAGTGACTTCATCCAGCATCAAAGGGCCTCAACAGCACAAACACGCTAGAGATCCCAACATTGCTTCTCCAGTCTGAACAGCACACAAATTCCAGACATCAGTTGTTATTATTTAGTTGCTAACTCCTGTCCAACTTTGTGACCTCATGAACTGCAGCACACCAGGCTTCCCTGTCCTTCACCGTCTCCCAGGTGATGCCATCCAACCATCTCTTCCTCTGTCATCCCCTCTCCTCCTGCCTTCAATCTTTCCCAGCATCAGGGTCTTTTCCAATGAGTCAGCTCTTCGCATCAGGTGGCCAAGTACTGTAGTTTCAGCTTCAGCATCAGTCCTTCCAATGAATATTCCGGGTTGATTTCCTTTAGGAAATCCTTTACGCATCAGACTCAATAACCACTCAGCATCTCCATGACGATGGCTAAGAGGCACTTCTAACTTCATGTTTCCAGAATCCACCCCCATTTCCTTTGCCCTCAGCCCGTTCTCTCATTCGGTGTCAACTCCAATGTTCCAGCTGCTGAAACTAGAAATATTCAGAGTCACGCTAAAGGCTTTTCTTCTTTTCTCACCGAATTTCCATCAGGAAATCCCAGCGGACCTTGCTTTATTGTGGACTTTAGAAATCAGCCACTTCTCACCGCTGCAGCGCCTACCGTCTCGGTTTGAGTCGCATCATCACCTGCTGGACGAGCGCCTCCTCACTGGACTCTCGGCTCCACTCCTGCCGGTTGACAGTACATCCTCATCGCAGCAGTTGGAGTGAAGATCCTTCCGGAACAGAGGGAACACCCTCTCCTCTGGACTCTCCACTGCGTTCCTACTTCACGCAGAGTAACTGCCGCGGCCGTCACACGAGCCCACCAGACCGGGGTGGTCCGGTCCTGTTGCCGCCTCCTCTTGCTTTCTCTGCTCAGCCACCCTGGCCTCCTCACTGCTCCTTAGTCACAGCGCACCCGGCCCTGCCCCAGGCCCTTTGTGTTCCCACTGCTCAGCCTGCAGTACCCCACCTTCACACCTGCAGAGCAGGCAGACTTCCTGCAGCTCAGCACTCCGAGCTCTTCACTCAGTGAGATCTTATCTGTCTACCGACCCCAAAAGGCCAACTGCATCTCGATCTCGCCTCGGCCTTGTCTGCGCTATTTCTCATCTGCGCTTAGCACTATCAATGCTCCGTGTACTTAGCCCACTTACAGTGCATAGTGTATGTCTTCCCCAGCGAAATGTGAGCCCCTGACAAAGACAAAAGGACTTCTGTGGTTTTGTTCACGATGATTTTGTGCACAAGACGCAGTTAGTAAATATTTCCTCAATAAACGAGCTGGAATATTTTTTCCATTTGAAGGTGTTATTTTTCAATAAACTCTAAAACTGCTTTGTTTTCCTTACAGCTTAGAGTTCCGTTTTCGGTAGTCTTGTGAAATTTATGTTCCAAAGATCAACATCAATGTCCAGGAAGATAACTCTATTGAGAAGTCTCAAAGCACTTAATTTGCGTTTAATAAATCCATGAAGGTATCAGGTATCACACAAGTCTTATTTATTCAGTTATACTGCTTTCCTCATCTACTGTGTTCAACCTCACACCATATTTTCCCAGAGTAGAAATGGAATCATTTTCTAAAATTGGTTGCAGCTGCTTCTGTGTGCGCCTTGCTTCAGAGCTTTTCCCTTTTGCTTCTGTAGCTTACTTTCTTGAGACAACACATTCATCTCCATAATAATTAATTCTAACCCCAGCTTGCCCAATCCAAGTAATTTTTATGGGTCAATAGGGCCAAATGTTCTTCCTGTGATGATAAGACATTGTGTTTACATCCAAATGAGTTCACATTTAATTGTTATGTATTCAATTTAATGCAACTGTGCCTGAGAGCATTAAAAAGCAATGGCAGGCGTTTGTTTGAATTTAGAAATTCATTCATCAGAGTAACACAGGTTCTTTTGCTTAAAATGAAAAGTCTTCTGTAAGCTGCAGCTCAAAAGTCTCACACTGACAAAAACAATATAAAAACTACTCTGAATTTGTTGGAAAAACATGCATAAGGCTTAAAGAGAATATATCGACAGATAAATGTTGGGTGATGGTATAAGTTATTTGCACCTTTTTTGCATGTCTGTTTTGGAAAATTTCTGCAATAAATATGTATTACCGATATAATCAGAAAAATAAAAAACCTTATTTAGGAGTTAATGATACCCAATTCTATGATTTTGAAACCAGTGCACATTCGCAATGTAAGCAATATCTCCTAGTGAAGCGTTCTGACTCACCAATGTTACGCCATCATCGTTTTTCTCATTAACGTTTCCTCCACAGGACAGGAAGTGTTTGACGTCTGTTAACATGCTCACTGGTCTCTGAAGCTTCATCTGCCGCAGTGAGGTGAGATCCACTCCTGGAGGGAGGAGGGGAGAGCCTTTCAGACTGCTGGGGGTAAAAATTTCATCTTATCTTGTATATTTCAATGTGTTCCTCTTTGAAGCCCCTCTTCCACTTTGAATTCTCATTTAAAGCAGCTATAACTGTTTTTCTTGGCATGCAGTCTTACTTCCAGTCAGAAGATAGTCTTGAATAATTTTCCTTTTATATCCCAAAATATGACAGAATGCCTTAGCCACGGGGATCTCTCCATGGATTTCTGTTTTCATATAAATCATCAGCAGAGACCGCCCAAAGTATTGTAAAGTACCTGGACTGAATTGAAATGAATTTAAAAACATGTTTTCTGTTCCCCATGATTTTCTTTTTAAAATAGCTGCTTCTAAAAGGAATGGAATAAAAAAAGGATTTAGTGGGAAAACTGGAAAATTTTGGATAAAGGCTGTGTTATAGATAACATTATTGTACCAATGTTTGGAATAAATGCACCATTCATTCGCACATGCTAAGTCGCTTCAGTCAAGTCTGACCCTTTGTGACTCCATGGGCCATACCTACCAGGCTCCTCTGTCCATGGGATTCTCTAGGCAAGAATACTGGAGTGGGTTGCCATGCTCTCCTCCAGGGGATCTTCCCAACTCAGGAACTGAATCTGTGCCTCTTATGTCTCCTACCTTGGGAGGTGGGTTCTTTACTACTCTCACCAGCTGGGAAGCCCATGGCTGTGTACATTGTGAATGTGAGAAGCAGCTGGGTGAAGGGTACCTGGGATCTCTCTGTACTATTTTTGCAAATTCCCTGTATATCTAAAATGTCTAAAATATCTTTAAAGGATGCTCCAATTGATCCTTTCATGACCACTAATGTTAATAAGAAGAAATAAGCTGAGAGGGGGACTGAGAACTGGGCTTCACTGAGGTGGGTGATTTGTGCAGCGAAGATTCAGGTCAGCTCACCCATTCATACCTCTGTGCTGTGCTTAGTCACATGTATCTGACTCTTTGAAGCCCCATGGACTGTAGCCCCACCAGGCGTCTCTATCCATGGGGATTCTCTAGGAAAAAATATGGGAGTGTGTTGCCCTGCCCTCCTCCAGGGGATCTTCCCAGCCCAGCGTTCAAACCCAGGTCTCTCGCATTGCAGATGGATTCTTTCCCATCTGAGCCATCAGGGAATCCAAGAATACGGGAGTGGGCATCCTATCCCTTCTCCAGGGGAACTTCCTAACCCCGGAATCTAACTGGAGTCTCCTGAGTTGCAGATGGATTCCTTCCCAGCGGGGCCACCAGGGAATCCAAGAATACCGGAGTGGGCATCCTATCCCTTCTCCAGGGTCCTTCCTAGCCCCGGAATCTGACTGGAGTCTCCTGAGTTGCAGATGGATTCTTTCCATCTGAGCCACCAGGGAATCCAAGAATACGGGAGTGGGCATCCTATCCCTTCTCCAGGGGGACTTCCTAGCCCCGGAATCTGACTGGAGTCTCCTGAGTTGCAGATGGGCTCCTTCCCAGCGGGGCCACCAGGGAAGTCCGTGCATGCCTGTATCCAGCCTGAGCCTTCACGGTGGTGCAACCTCCTCGGTGGCGTGTGTGTCTGCATTTCTGCATCTCCTGTTCCTAGCCCTGGTTCCTGGACACATTAGGTGTTTACTAAGGGGAAATAACCCAATCATTCCAAATGAAGGTAGCAATAATAGAAATAGTGGTATTGGTGATGATGATGATGGTGATCGTGGTGCCGGCGACACGAGATGACATGTGTGTCTGAGCAAGTGCTTGCTGTGAACCGGCTACACTTCTGAGAATTCTTCTCTCTCATCTGACTGAATCCTTGCAGCAAAAGTGGCAAGACAGCAGGGGCCCGACCGAAGACGAGAGTGCAGTCCTCCTGGCTCCCCTGGACCGCAGCTGGCTGCCCTTTAGCTTCGCCTTCCGTAACCTCCATCGCAGATAAAATACACATCCCAGAGGAACAAAGCTAGTGGCAACACTTGTAAGACCCGGCTGCTTGGCAGAGGCTGGCCCAGTGCCCATCGGCGGTCACGCCCCCTGTGAGCACACCACGCCGGCCTCACTGCAGCCCTCCTTCCCTGACCTTGGATGAACTCCAGAGCAGAGATGGTCCAGAGCTTCAGTGCTGTGTCTTGCACTTATCAGTTGTGCTGATGGGGTCAGGTAACTTAGCCGCTGCCTCAGTTTCCTCATCTGCAAAAGGGGCTGACAGTTTATTCCACTAGCTGGCCTGAGAATGACTCAAAGCACACACGGCATAGGAAACACAGCTTGCAGGAAGCACTCGATGAAAGGGACCCGGAGTTTCAGCATGAGACAGCCTTCTGGCCCAAGCACCACCTGCCACTCACTCAGCGATGTTTTCCTTTACAACAGGGAGGCAGGGAGAAATCACACAAAATGAAGCCAAATGCAATGCTTGAGAAGCGTAGCTCATTTCCCACGCTCTGTTCAAGGTAAACCCAGTTTAGTGGAAACAGGAAGGAGAACCACCAGCAGCCATATCTCAGCTTCCTGGTCGTCCGAAGTCATCTTGGAAGAACTAACAGATTTCCCCAACAGGCACATTGGTGGTTTCTTAAGAACCAGCTAACACTCTCATTGTCCTCTTCCTTCAAGGATTTCAGAATGTGACATGGAGTTATATTTGGAAAACACTATTTCTCAGATGTCAGTGTTCAATTTTGGATGTTGAAGTAACAGAAAACCCTGAGGGTTACAGTACTCTATGGCTTTGCTAACTTTTAAATGTTGCACACTTACTGAAATGGTATGCATCGTCTAGAGAATTATTTAAACATGCAGTTAACGTTGAGTGATACAAAAAGAATAGGGCTTAGATGAAAGACACAAATTAAAACAGAAATTAGCTGTTACTCATTTCTGACTTATACACATTACAACATGTTATGGGAAACAATCTGTTTCTGGTTGCTGCTGTAAAGATATGACTGGAAGGATATGACACTGTATCCCTTTATTTTAAAACTTGATTTTGAATCAAATATGATACTAAGTAAGATGTAACTTTTAGATTTTTGTAATGTGTTCAGGGAAAAAAAAGCACAGATGTATTTTTGGTAAAACAATAGAATGGAAATTCCCTCATTTCTTGGTCAAACAAATTTCTTAAGATGCCCCTGGGGAAAAAACCAACCATGATGACTCCAGCCCGTAAGAAGCCTATTATTTTGTGGTGGGTAACTGGCCAATCTGACTGAAGCTCCAATACTCTGGCCACCTGATGTGAAGAAGTGACTCACTGGAAAAGACCCTGATGCTGGGGAAGAGTGAAGGTGGGAGGAGAAGGCGACAACAGGATGAGATGATTGGATGGCATCACCGACTTATGGACATGAGGCTGAAGCTCCAATACTCTGGCCACCTGACGTGAAGAAGTGACTCACTGGAAAAGACCCTGATGCTGGGGAAGAGTGAAGGTGGGAGGAGAAGGGGACGACAGAGGATGAGATGATTGGATGGCATCACCGACTTGATGGACATGAGTTTGAGCAAACTCCTGGAGTTGGTGATGGACAGGGAAGCCTGGTGTGCTGCAGTCCATGGGGTCTCAAAGAGTCAGACACGACTGAATGACTAAACTGAACTGGCTAATCTTCACTTTATTATTTTCAAACAAGTTTTTGAAAAAATTAATACCTGGCGTGCTTAGATTGGCTTCCCAGCTGATACTAGTGGTAAAGAACCCACGTGCCAAAGCAGGAGATGCAGGTCCAATCCAGAGATCTGGAAGATCCTCTGGCAACTCACTCCAGAACTCTTGCCTAGAAAACCCCATGGACACAAGATTCTGGCAGGCTTTCCTCATGGTTCAGCTGGTAAAGAATCTGCCTGCAACGTGGGAGACCTGGGTTCAATCCCTGGGTTGGGAAGATCCCCTGGAGAGGGGAATGGCTACCCACTCCAGTATTCTGGTCTGGAGAATTCTATGGACTGTATAGTCCATGGGGTTGAAAGAGTTGGACACGACTGAAGTGTATTAATCTAACAATCTGCTCAGATTTATTATTTTGATTGGAGTTTAGTAATTTTTTTTGTTTAATTAAGAACATAAGAAACAAACCATTTACCTGAGATGCACAAGTTATTACATGTGATACAAATTATTATTGCCTGATTACATTTGATCATATCGATAAATGCTTGTGTGGAACAGAAAAGGCATTAACACCTCAGGTTAATCTGAACTTTATCTTAACTTTCCTTAATTGTCCCTCTTAAGGTAATATTGTTTTGCAACAATTCAGCTTCTCCTTTTCTCTATTATCCCTCCTGTACTGGGGATACTCTCTGCTGCTTTCAAAGATAATTTTATCATTAGGCTATGATATGATGACCCATCTCATGACTATACAGTAGGAATCCTTAAGCTCCGAGAATCACATCTAATTTCAGTTTTTGTCTTCATGGTAAACTTTCTAAGAGATCCAAGACTTTAAAGAAAAAGGGTTAAGCAGGCAAATAAAGGAGTTGCAGCAAAGAAGAATAAACCAGGGATGCCAGACAGGTGTCATAAAGCTCTACCAAAATCCTTTCCTCCAACTCTGACGGCAAGTATACTGCAGGGCTGTCCTCGGCAAACTGGGGTCACGTCACCCCCAGAATGGGCGGCTCTGAAGGGGCTGGTGCAGGAACAGCATTCCGAATGAACTCTGCTATGCGGGAGGAACAGACAAGGTCATCTGTGGACTGACAAATCTGGAAGTCCTGTGAAAACTGCAGAGGGAGGGCTAAGGCTGGAGGCAAGAAGACCAGTGTCTAAGGCTGTTCCAGAATATATAGAAAGGCAGTGACAGCTTGGCACATTACGGGCACATTAGAAAGATTAGAAAAGGCTCTGTAAGATTTGGTGACAATCGACGGGACGGATTTAGGAGAAGAACAGTGATGGTCAAGTACTCAGGTTCCTGGGTGCAAAGGCAAGCAGTCCAGAGGGTGCGTGAAAGGGCAACAAAAAAGTCCATATCGGACAGGTTATTTCAACTTATCTGACATCCAAGTCAAAGACGCAGGACAGGTAACAAAGCTGCGCATCCAAGGTCTGGAAAGATGTCTAAGCTTCCGGAATGTCCCTGGGGTCAGGTGGGTGCTAAGTACTCGAGGAAAGGGAGAGATGAGCCAGAGACAGTGTGTGGAGAGAAGATGCTCAAAGACAAAGCCCTGGGAACAGCCAACATTTTGGCTTCTGGGTGCATAAGCAACGCGTCCAAAGGAAAGTAAGAGAAGGGAGAAAAACGACGGGACGTTCGTAGAGGGGAGACTTCAGAGCAGAGTGTGAGCAAGGTCACTGGATGTCACAGGGAGGGGAGGTAAAGAGATACTGAACAGAAAATTGGCAGCTGGACAGAGAAGCGAGGGCAGCGGCAGTCCCTGAAGGGTGCTTCCAGGTCAGTGGAGGTAGAAGCTGAATGTCAGTGGGCTCAGTGGAGAAGGCAGGGAACTCAGCAGATAAATGTGAGCTCCTAAAAGGACGCGTTTGAAAGAAAGGAGAAAGGGCCACAAGCGAGGATATATGTAGAGCAAAGTGAAAAAGCTTTGCTTTATTTTTCCGGGCCTTGGAAAGAACACAGCTCTATGTTTCCAGTAGACATGCACAGATGTGAGAGGTGCACCACAAAGAAGGCTGGTCCCGGAAGAGCTGATGCTTCTGAACTGTGGTGCTGGAGAAGCCTCTTGAGAGTCCCTTGGACTGCGAGAAGATCCAACCAGTCCATCCTAAAGGAGATCAACCTTGAATACTCACTGGAAGGACTAATGCTGAAGCTGAAACTCCTAATACTCTGGCCAGCTGATGTGAAGAGCTGACTCATTGGTAAAGACCCTGATGCTGGGAAAGATTCAAGGTGGGAGGAGAAGGGGCGGCAGAGGATGAGATGGTTGGATGGCCTCACCGACTCAATGGATGTGAGTTTGAGCAAACTCTGGGAGATGGTGCAGGACAGGGAAGCCTGGCGTGCTGCAGTCCATGAGGTTGAAGAGTCGGACACGACTGAGCGACTGAACAAGAACAACATTTTGCCCACGATGAGCATCCTTCCTGGATACCTTGAGCCCCCCCAAGCAGCGCTTCTTTCTCTGCCAGCTCATTTTATCACCAATTTGCTTTTCTCGAACGCCAGCTGCTTTGCTGCACACCGGAGATGTCACAGCCATCAGATGCTCGATCAGAACTCCTCAGCCATCTCGTCTTCCAGCCCAGGGAGCTCAGGCAGTGAGCCGAGGTTAACTACTGTGCCCATGTGAACAGCGTATGTCGCCAGTGACAGTACAATTGGAACCTGTGACTAGTGATTTTCCATGTAATCAACTTGCTCACGACCCAGCCTGCCTCCCGCCACACGTGTCCTGGCGGGGCAGCAAGATAAGTGCCCCGATTTGAAGCGGGGTGACGCAGAGGGAAAACTCCAGGTGCGCCACCGCCGAGTGAGAAGACCGTGGTGCACCGAATGATGAAAATCCCATCTTGGAATATGAGAGATTTCTAACAGTATCAGCCCATGCTGTCACAACAGATCACTCTGAAAGGGCACCAGCAAGGGAGGGCTCAGGAAATAAATCGAATTAGACAGTATTTACTGGAACTACGGCAGCAGACCTAGATAAGGAGGAGGGATGCGGGCAGAAACGGAACCAGATTGTGAGCGGGGTGAAGGAGGGGCAAACGACTGCAAGGCAGAGGCCAGAGCAGGGGCAGCAACAAATGGAAAACAGAATTAAAAATGTAAGAGATATTAAATTGAATTTGTTCTGGCAGACATGCATTTCACAAACAGATTGTGACAGCCAGCATCCTGATGGATTTTCCTCCCAACCATCCAGCCAGTATCTCCCTTATATTTTTTTCCTTAATCATTTTTAAAATCAGGAATACACTTATTTTTCTTTATATGGGATAGCCATACTGCTTCTGCAAATATTCAGTGTTCTCATGAAACAAAATCTTCTTCTGAGTTGGAAAAGCATAGAAGAAAAGCTAATTATTTTACAAATAAAGATGCTTAATTTGTTTCCAAACAGAAAGGGCTACAACTGTAGCTATTAGGGAAACAGATCAATGAGAAGAACAGGAAACTATGCTACAAGAGCGAAAGTGGAAGTTGTTCAGTTGCATCCGACTCGTTGTGACCCCACGGACCATGCAGTCCATGGGATTCTCCAGGCCAGAATACTGGAGTGAGGAGCTTCTCCCTTTTCCAGGAGATCTTCCCAACCCAGGGATGGAACCTAGGTCTCCCACATTGCAGGCAGATTCTTTACCAGCTGAGCCACAGGGGAGGCCCAAGAATACTGGACTGGGTAGCCTCTCCCTTCTCCAGGAGATCTTCCTGACCCAGGAATCGAACTGGGGTCTCCTGCACTGCAGGCAGATTCTTTACCAGCTGAGCTATGACGGCAGCCGTGCTACAAAAGTGGCCCAGCTACTTAAGGCAGACCCAGACAGGCCCTTTCTTCATTCAGAGGCACCCCAAGTTTTGCAAAGATCCAAATAATAAACCTCCCGACAGTGGAACGTGCATAGCTTTCAGCTTGCTCCCTTTGGAAGCCGTGGGGTCTGACTCTGACAACTCACAGCTGACAAGACGTGAGAAAGTTCGAGGTCACTTCTGCAAGATGGAGCAGGTACCAGGGAGTGACTCCACTGCACCGCCTGTCACCCCAGGGATGTGACTCGTGACCCACAGCTCAGCTCACACTGTCTCCAGTGAAGATAACATCCCTTACCTTGCTTTCAGAATTAATGAGACTTTTTTTTTAAGAAGCCATGGCTGCGAAACACTAATTATTATTATTCTAAGCCATCCTCAGAATAAACCTTTTGAGAGGCATGATCTGGAGGAGGTGCAGGGCCCACAAAACAAAAAGGCAGCTGTGCAGGCTTCTCTGGGAGGCGAGAAGCGCAGTCTCAGCACAGCTGCCCCTCGGACACGCTGCACCGTTTCTCTGACAAAAGATCACACTTGAAGGGACTGGAGTTTCTTTGGTGTTATTTATACCTGAACCACGGAAAGAAAAAATAAACAACTAAAGACGGGCATACTTCTTCAGTTTAAGACCATATGGAACTCAGGGACCCGAATGCCTCCCACTTGGCCAAGGCTGGACTTACTCATGAAATTACACATCGGGGCTGTGCAATTAAGCATTCTCTGTCAGGGGACACATCTGGGTTCCCAGCCGCAGCTTTTCAGGATGGCACCAGGACTGACCGTGGCTTTCTTCTGACAAGGGCTGAGCTTCCAAGTGACCCCAGAAATGGATGCAGAGATGCTGGGCAGACTGCCCTTGACTTGAGCCCTCGCTCACCTGCATGAGATGCTTAGGAGGCTGGACGTGTTCTCCCAAGAGAAGACACTGCACGCGACCTCGCGCTCATTAGCCCCAAATTCAGTTGTGCTGATTCACTTCTCTTCCCCTCCCAGCGGACAAGAGATTATAATTACAAACCCAGTCTCGCTAATTAGGGACTTTGGGGGCCTGTTAAAATGTCCCTTTACGGTTGGCCTCCAGATTTCTGCCAGCTTGCAAACGTGCAGTGATGAAACTGACTACAAAACACTGCCCAGAACGAGACCTCGTTTCCCGCAATCAAGGGGAATGGCATCTGTCTGAGCTCACGCCTAAAATACACGCACTCAGAATTCTACCATTCTCTCTCTTCATCTACTGTTCCATGGCTTTTTGCAACATCAGCCTACCATTTTCATCCAGGTAGGTCAGCAGGATGGAGCTCGAGTCAGTGCCTTCCGTGGCATAATCCAGTGGGATGTTTCCATTGACGTCCTGGAGAAGGACGTTGGCTCCAGCCTACAAGTGGAAAAGAAAAATGAACATGGACACGGTTAGCATACAGGCTTCCCAGGAGGCTCAGTGGGAAAGAATCTGCCTGCCAGTGCAGAGACTCGGGTTCCATCCCTGAGTTGGGAAGATCCCCTGGAGAAGGAAATGGCAACCCACCCTAGTGTTCTTGCCAGAGAATCCCATGGACAGAGGAGCCTGGCGGGCTACAGTCCATGGGGTAGAAAAGAGTCAGACACGACTGAGCAAATTAACATCAACAACTGTTAACACAGAAAGCAGACCAAAACTTGCATTTCTGTCCTATTTAGGAAACTGACCCAGGAAAGTTCACGTTAGATACAGCTGGCAGGATCACATAGGAAATTGGAGTTATTTTTTGAAGACAAATTATAGTAGATGTTTTGTGATCAACTCTGATGGACCAAAAGGTTCAACTGACCCTTGATAGGATCAAGACCCCAGCCCCAAGTATACTCGTCCTCACCCTTACCCACCCCATGCTGTGCCATAAGACGCTCAGCCATGTCTGACTCTTTGCAACTCCATGGACTGTAGCCCACAAGGCTCCTCTCTCCATGGGATTCTTCCAGGCAAGGATACTTTGGGTTGCCATTTCCTCCTCCAGGGGATCTTCCCAACGAGGGGATCGAACTCGCTTCTCTTATGTCTCCTGAATTGGCAGGTGGGTTCTTTACCACTAGCACCACCTGGGAAGCCCTGCCTCTACAACCACCTCCCCCCGAAAAGCCCCAAATAACCAATCCCTGGCTGCTGAGCCAGGCACACCTCTGTGCCCACTGTACCAGAGGGGCCTGGCTGTCCTAACATCACACAGTGGCCTTGCCTTCGGAGTCTGGCGTCCCGTGTGAACTCCGAGCTTCCCAGACCATCCTGCTGAATCCTTGCGCTCCCTGCTCTCCGCAGAAGCTCCCTGGAGGGCTATCCTCATGCTACCATTGCTTTAATGAAGTCCGACCCCACAGACTGGAGCCCCCTGGGCTCCTCGGTCCATGGAATTCTGCCAGACAAGAATACTGGCGTGTGTGGCCATCCCCTTCTCCAGGGGATCTTCCCCATCCAGCGTTCGAACCCGCCTGCATGGCAGGCAGATCCCTTACCATCTGAGCAACAGGGAAGCCCAGCACTGTCACACAACAGTGCCTTTAATAAAGCCTGAGCTCACGGCTTCTGGCTGGTTTTTCTTTCCAGAAACTGCTTTCCGACAAAAAAAAGCATCATCTGGAGACGTTAATGGATGAAGTGCATCAGATGCGACTATCAGACCTCTTTCAGCCTCACAGGCCCTCTCCCTCTGGCACCTCTGAGCCCACCTGCCTAGCGCTCCCCCTCCCCCAGCACAAACACAACGACGGATGCGCTTTCATCCTTATCAACAAACAAGTAGTCACAGCAATTGTTACCCTGCCTCCACCTTCTTTAATGAGTTCCATAAAATTTACTATGGCAAGATTTCCAATACGTCTCCTCCCAAAAACCTGTCACTAAACTCAGGCCAAGAAAGTAAACATTTCACCCTATTCTTCCTGAATACAAGTTTGCACGGCAATGTGACTATAGTTAACATGGTTCATATAATATCCAAACCCATGACTTTACATAAAAAGGAATAGCTTTTTATATTAAATAGTTTGTATATTTATGATATTAAGGGGCTTTCCAGGTGGCAAAGAATCTGCCTGCCAATGTAGGATGCCTAAGAGCTGCGGGTTCAGTCCCTGGGTTGGGAAGATGCCCTGGAGAAGGAAACAGCAACCTACTCCAGTATTCTTGCCTAGAGAATCCATCCCATGGACAGAGGAGCCTGGTGGGCTACAGTCCATGGGGTGGCAGAGTCAGACACGACTAAGTGACCGAGCACACAAACATTTACATATTAAATAGCCATATAGCAATGGGCTCCCCAGGCGGCCCCCGTGGTATAGAGCCTGCCTGCCAATGCAGGGGCCCAAAGAGATGCAGGCTCGATCCCCGGGTTGGGAAGACCCCCTGGAGGAGGGCATGGCAACTCATTCCAGCATTCTGAGATCTTCCCTTGTTTGAATGTGTGTAGCTCTGTACTGCTTTCCTAAGCCTTAGCAAGTCTGCACAGGTTTTCCAAAAGACTGCTCTAATTATAGGGAAAAGCAGGGCAAAGTGGTACAGCATTCCAGGTCTTCATGCTTTCCCTCCACGTAAGCCACACTGCTCACCTGACCGTCCAGAGCGAGCCGCATTTCTATAGCCACAAAAAGCGACTCCCTTATTTAAACAGAACACGTTAGATATTTCCGATTTTCCCTTACCTAAGGAAAACTTCATTTTAAGGTTCTAAAGACGTCAAATTATCTTCTTAGTGCGTTTCGTTTTCTTTCATAGTCAGAGTTTGAAAGGTTACTTGAGGCAGTAGTCTGAAGTAGACTTGCTAATGATTTTTTTTTCTCTTAGTTTCCAACCAGGCAAATAAGGTTTCACATATTTATCCTAGCTTCACTGGTTACAGAATCAATTAAGACACAGAACCACGGGGCGCCGTTTCTTAATTCAATTCTTACAGGTAGGAGGTAATCAACTTATTTTTTCCCCAGTGCATAAAGGTTTCAGGTAGAATCTTATCCATGTCAGACATCTGGGTGGCAGATGACAGCGAATATAATTAAGAGTCACATATTATCACTAACAGCAAATATAAATAGTACAGCATGGAGGTACCCTGAAGCCAGGGCACTGGGGGAGAACAGTTTCTTTTCTCTAAGGACTAATGAGGCTTTTTCAGAGAAAGTCTGAAAATGAAAGGTGGTGCTGAATATTTTATTTGGGTTCATTCACTGAAATTTCAACCCATTAATCACTGGTCTGTGCTGCTGAAAAACCAGGTGTCGTCCCACGTACAGACCTTCCCGGGGAGAGGGAACTTCCTAATCATAGACCACATCTTAGTCCTCTTCATGTCCCCGATGCCTGGCACAGATTAGATCCTAAAAACTATTTACTGGAAAAAAAAGAAGCAACCAAACCCTGAACTTAGTTACTACAAACTGAGGCAAAGGATTATGATTTCAGGGATAGTGACTTTTAACTAAATTTTCTGACATGCATTTTTAAGAATGGATACAGACAATTACAAAATCAGTCTATGTATGCTTAAGTCTCCGGCCTTCGCTGTTTGTAGATGGGTGACAATTGTAGGAGACTCTTTCGTCCCACCCTCTCCCCATCTCTCCTCCCTCTAATTTCCCTCCCTTCCTCTGTCCCTCTGTCCCTCCTTCTCTCCCTCCCTCCCTTCCTTCGTCACTGGACACGGGTGAGACAGCCCACCAGTGGTGGCTCTGTCCCCACCGCACGATGGTCTGATCTTAGCCAAAGTCCCCGAAAGCCTGATCATGTGCAGTAAAACATGCGGCCAAGAGACATCCCGAAAAGGCGGTATTTCTCGACTCAGAATTCTGAAACTGTGCGCGTGTATATAACAACCCCACTGGCAAGCTTCCTGGCTGATTGTCTTTCTTTAGTCCGACGAACTCAGGGCTCATGCATGCTGATGGCTCCCAATGGGTCCCCCTGGAATGGAGCTGCCGATATGACTTGCTAATGATTTTTTTTTCTCTTAGTTTCCAACCAGGCAAATAAGGTTTCACATATTTATCCTAGCTTCACTGGTTACAGAATCAATTAAGACACAGAACCACGGGGCGCCGTTTCTTAATTCAATTCTTACAGGTAGGAGGTAATCAACTTATTTTTTCCCCAGTGCATAAAGGTTTCAGGTAGAATCTTATCCATGTCAGACATCTGGGTGGCAGATGACAGCGAATATAATTAAGAGTCACATATTATCACTAACAGCAAATATAAATAGTACAGCATGGAGGTACCCTGAAGCCAGGGCACTGGGGGAGAACAGTTTCTTTTCTCTAAGGACTAATGAGGCTTTTTCAGAGAAAGTCTGAAAATGAAAGGTGGTGCTGAATATTTTATTTGGGTTCATTCACTGAAATTTCAACCCATTAATCACTGGTCTGTGCTGCTGAAAAACCAGGTGTCGTCCCACGTACAGACCTTCCCGGGGAGAGGGAACTTCCTAATCATAGACCACATCTTAGTCCTCTTCATGTCCCCGATGCCTGGCACAGATTAGATCCTAAAAACTATTTACTGGAAAAAAAAGAAGCAACCAAACCCTGAACTTAGTTACTACAAACTGAGGCAAAGGATTATGATTTCAGGGATAGTGACTTTTAACTAAATTTTCTGACATGCATTTTTAAGAATGGATACAGACAATTACAAAATCAGTCTATGTATGCTTAAGTCTCCGGCCTTCGCTGTTTGTAGATGGGTGACAATTGTAGGAGACTCTTTCGTCCCACCCTCTCCCCATCTCTCCTCCCTCTAATTTCCCTCCCTTCCTCTGTCCCTCTGTCCCTCCTTCTCTCCCTCCCTCCCTTCCTTCGTCACTGGACACGGGTGAGACAGCCCACCAGTGGTGGCTCTGTCCCCACCGCACGATGGTCTGATCTTAGCCAAAGTCCCCGAAAGCCTGATCATGTGCAGTAAAACATGCGGCCAAGAGACATCCCGAAAAGGCGGTATTTCTCGACTCAGAATTCTGAAACTGTGCGCGTGTATATAACAACCCCACTGGCAAGCTTCCTGGCTGATTGTCTTTCTTTAGTCCGACGAACTCAGGGCTCATGCATGCTGATGGCTCCCAATGGGTCCCCCTGGAATGGAGCTGCCGATAACTTGCAGAGCAGAACTCTGAGGCAAGTCCTTCCGTTGGACATCAAGAAAATCAATCACACTGTGATTGGTTTCATTAGGGAAATGAGTGTTGTATTATGCAAAAGCAAAGTTCTCAAATGCTTTTGCAGTTGAGAACTGGATAGTTCCTACTGGGAGTCCTAAACACATTTCCTCTCTCGCAGTTCAAACTGGAAGCCCCACTTTGTCCTAAACTCTGCTCCAGGAGTACTGAAATAGAATCCAAATCTCCCATTCTCCTCAAATAGGAATCTTCTTTCCTGCATGCCAGATAACATATGAATGAATAAATGCACATTTCTGAAACCAAATGTTTTATTAGTTTATGTAACAATTTAATGTCAGTAAATAGAAACTTGTCCATGTTTCACTTAATAATTTTTGAGCATATTAATATTGAAACTTGAAAGACAGGTACCTGAGGGACTTTTAATAAACAAATACCACTTTTCATATGAAAATACTTTGGTAACTTTTAGTTTTGATATAACTACAAGTTCGCTCAAAGTTGCAAGCGTAGTGCCAGAAACTGCAGTGTGTCTGTTACGGGTTGAACTGCGTGCCCCTAAAGAAATGCTGACGCTCGAACCTCTGGTCCCAGTGAAGGTGACTGTTGTGTGGAAACAGGACCACCGCTGACGAGGATCGCTAAGATGCCCTAAGGATTCTGGGGTAAAGTAAGTGACAGGCGTCCTAACAGGATGAGTGTCACTGGGGACAAAGACACAGAGGGGAGACGGCCACGTGAGGAAGAGGCAGAGATTGCAATGATGGCTGCAAGCCAGCAGGGAGCTGGGACCACCAGGAGCGGAAAGAGACACAGAAGGATGCCCTCCAAGAGGTGTCAGAAGGAGCTCAGCCCACCAACGCCTTGAGGCTGGACTTCTGGCCTCCAGAACTGTGAGAACTTGTTGCTTCCAGCCACCCTGCTTGTAGAACTTTATTACGGCAACCCCAGGAAAGGAATATCGTGCCCTTTACTCAAATTCACCAGCTAAGTTTACTTTCCCGTTTTTGCTCTCTGTCTCTTTCGTTTTCCCTGAATCACTTCAGATTGCGTATAGGCACCACGTCACTTCACTCTAGATGGCTGTTGTTCAGTCGTAAGCTGTGGACTTCCCTGTCCTTCACCATCTCCCAGAGTTTGCTCAAATTCATGCCCATTGATTCGGTGATGCCATCCCACCATCTCATCCTCTGTTGCCCCCTTCTCCTCCTGCCTTCAATCTTTCCCAGCATCAGGGTCTTTTCCAATGAGTTGGCTCTTCTCATCAGGTGGCCACAGCACTGGAGCTTCAGCTTCACCATCAGTCCTTCCAACGAAGAGTCAGAGTTCATTTCCTTTAGAATGGACTGGTTTGATTTCCTTGCTGTCCGAGGGACTCTTAAGAGTCTTCTCCAACACCACTATTTGAAAGCATCAGTTCTGTGGCTCTCAGTCTTTCTTCTATGGTCCACCTCTCACATCCATACATGACTACTAGAAAAAAACCATAGCTTTGCTATTCAGACCTTTGTCAGCAAAGTGATGTCTCTGCTTTTCAACATGCTATCTACATTTCTCATAGCATTATATTTTGGTATATACTTCAAAAAATAAGGACACTATTTTGCATGTGTTATCAAACTCAGAACATTCAACATCACTAAATTCTGTCCTACACAGCACCGTCCATATCTGAGCTTCATTAATTTCTCTGATGACATCCTTGATCACCATCACCTCTGACTCAGAATGGAATATGGAGTCACCCAATTTATTGTATTTCCCTTTCTCTTTAGCATCCGTCCAGCTGAAACCATTCATCCTAATTTTTCTTTAAGACCTTCTCTCATTAGGTTCTCCCAGTGAAGTTTTTGGAAGGCAAAGCACATAGGGAATCACATTAGGTGTGACACCTGGGTCCCACTGGTGATGCAGGTAATTGGGTCACCTGGTCAAGTGATGTTTTTGTGCTGTGAAGTTGCAGCTAGGAACCCATGGCTTCACACTGATATCAGTTAAGGAAGGAATCCCTGATACATGGGAGAAGAAATCTCTTCCATACAGTAGAACACCAACTAATACATGCAGCAGGAATGGCAAGGTTAGAATTTAACATTCATTACAGGAATACTGAAGGAGATCAGCCCTGGGATTTCTTTGGAAGGAATGATGCTGAAGCTGAAACTCCAGTACTTTGGCCACCTCATGTGAAGAGTTAACTCACTGGAAAAGACTCTGATGCTGGGAGGGATTGGGGGCAGGAGGAGAAGGGGATGACCGAGAATGAGATGGCTGGATGGCATCACGGACTCGATGGACGTGAGTCTGAGTGAACTCCGGGAGTCGGTGATGGACAGGGAGGCCTGGCGTGCTGCGATTCATGGGGTTGCAATGAGTCGGACATGACTGAGCGACTGAACTGAACTGAACAGGAATAATTCAGAGGTTTCCCTGGGGCTCAGCAGTAAAGAATCCACCTGCAATGCAGGAGACGCAGGGTGGATCCCTGGGTTAGAAATACACCCTGGAGAAGGGAATGGCAACCCAATCCAGTATTCATGCCTGGGAAATCCCATGGACAGAGGAGCCCGGCAGGCTACAGTCCATGGGGTCACAAAGAGTTGGATATGCCTGAGCAACTGAGCACACAGATAATTTTGATCAGATGCAGACGGAGAAGACAGTGCCCACATTTCTGCGCAGACCCTGCCCTCTCCACTCTGCACCACTGTGTGCTCTTTATTATCGTTGAAACAGATGGATTGGCAAGGATTCTATTTTATTCTGCATTATTCAAGCCACCAAAAGGAGATAGTGGAGAAACACCTTAATCTGGCTACCTCAGATGGTTGAATCATACCCTCTTTCCCCAAACCTGAGCTGACATGTCAGAGTTCTTAATCTCAAGGAAGTCAGAGAGAAGGTTCAGGTAGAGGGTGCACCAGCAGACACCTGTAACAGAGAAACTTAATACTGATGATGACCAGGGTTGAGAAGGAGGGGCTCACCATCTTGCCATTCCATCCCTCCTGTTACTTGAGCCAGACCACCCTGAGTACTTCAGAGCTGCCACCTGCCCGAAAGGGCAGGTAACACAGGGAGCCGAACCCAAGCGTCCATGCAGCCCTTGTCCCAAGCAGACGCTTCCACCAACCCCCACTGTCCAAGCAGAGAGAGAAAACTAGAAGCACGTAATTTTCCTTCGGCTCCTAGATTTTTGGGCAGATAACATAGGAGGTAATACAGCTGAGGAATCCATTTATTCATCAAGGAATTACATATTAAGCGCTTATTGTGGTGAAAGTGTACTTGGAGATTTTAATGATGGTGAATTTCTATGGTAATAAAAAACTAAAAACCTGTATGACAAGCATTTTAAATTTTCTAACAGCTGAAATTACATTGGAACCCATTTTTACAGCTCCCTCTGTAAACATTCTGAGGTCAGTATTACTTTGGGAGCATGTAAATATTTATGTGTAGTGTGGCTGCCATGCAAAGCAATAAACCATACCAAGAAAAGAAACCCTGCAACAAAGAAAAGGTAATTGTAGAATTCCAAGGGACTAGGGTGTGAATGGCATTTACAGTCCTAACTAAAGAAATCTCTAACAGTGATCCGAGAATAGTTTAAGGCAATTATGAGCAGAAGACGAGTACTTGGACAGAATGGGGTATCCCACCAGGGGTTAAAGGAGCTGAAGCCCTGTCTTCCAGACTGAAGAAGAAAAATCAAGGTGTAGCAATCTAAACAGCTATTTAACTCGAAACACATACAAAAGTCAGAGGAACCATCTGAAAGAGTTAGAAGTGGTTGTATCTGGGAGGAAAAATTTGAAGGGTAGAGCTAAAGAGAAGGGAGAAGGGCTGAGCTTTGCAGGGCTTCCAGTGAGCCTTGGAAAACTCTCTGGCTTTTGAAAATATGGGTATGCATGACAGTTAAAAATGTAAAATTTAAAGAAAAATGCATAAGTAGCTTTGGTCATGTCTGACTCTTTGCAACCCCATGGACTATAGCCCACCAGGCTCCTCCGTCTGTGGAATTCTCCAGGCAAGAATACTGAAGTGGGTTGTCATGACCTGCAGGGGACTTCCCAAACCAGGGATCCAACCTGTGTCTTCTGTACCTCCTGCATTGCAGGCGGATTCTTTACCACTGAGCCACTGGGGAAACACACACACAAAAGAATGGCATGCATAAAAATATGGCATGAGACATGACTGCCCTAATCATAAAGGGATGCAGCAGCAGTACTGTGAAAATAGAAAACAGTGAAAACCGTCAAAAAGAGGATGATACTCAGTTAAGGACATTTCATGCAGATGACACCACCCTTATGGCAGAAAGTGAAGAGGAACTAAAAACTCTCTTAATAAAAGTGAAAGAGGGGAGTGAAAAAGTTGGCGTAAAGCTCAACATTCAGAAAACTAACATCATGGCATCTAGTCCCATCACTTCATGGCAAATAGATGGGGAAACAGTGGAAACAGTGTAAGATTTTATTTTGGGGGGCTCCAAAATCACTGCAGATGGTGACTGCAGCCATGAAATTAAAAGACGCTTACTCCTTGGAAAAAAAGTTATGACCAACCTAGATAGCATATTCAAAAGCAGAGATGTTACTTTGCCGACTAAGGTCCGTCTAGTCAAGGCTATGGTCTTTCCTGTGGTCATGTATGGATGTGAGAGTCGGACTGTGAAGAAAGCTGAGGCTGAAGAATTGATGCTTTTGAACTGTGGTGTTGGAGAAGACTCTTGAGAGTCCCTTGGACTCCAGGGAGATCCAACCAGTCCATTCTGAAGGAGACCAGTCCTGGGTGTTCATCGAAAGGACTGATGCTAAAGCTGAAACTCCAGTACTTCGGCCACTTCATGAGAAGAGTTGACTCATTGGAAAAGACTGTGATGCTGGGAGGGATTAGGGGTAGGAGGAGAAGGGGACGACAGAGAATGAGATGGCTGGATGGCATCACCAACTCGATGGATGTGTGAAAGGACTGATGCTAAAGCTGAAACTCCAGTACTTCGGCCACTTCATGAGAAGAGTTGACTCATTGGAAAAGACTGTGATGCTGGGAGGGATTAGGGGTAGGAGGAGAAGGGGACGACAGAGAATGAGATGGCTGGATGGCATCACCAACTCGATGGATGTGAGTCTGAGTGAACTCCGGGAGTTGGTAATGGACAGGGAGGCCTGCTGTGCTGCAATTCATGGGATTGCAAAGAGTCAGACACGACTGAGTGACTGAACTGAACTGAAAGGACGTTTTATGATGTCACCACATATCATTGAAAATCATGATACAGAGCAAAATTTTAAGGCCTGGAGAAATACAGAAAAAATGTTACCAAGATGTATATATAATATCAGATGAATTCTGTGTGAATTTTACATGTATGGGGAAGAGAGAGAGGAGAATGAGAAAGATTTAAAAACACACGAAAATATATTCAGTGGGGACATCCCTAGTTGTCCAGTGGCTAAGACGCCTGGCTTCTGCTGCAGGGGACACAGGTTCAGCTTCTGGTTGGGGAACTAAGATCCCGCCTGAGGCACAGTGCAGCCAAAAATAGAAAAAGAAATTTAAATAAGTTAGTATTAAAGTAAAAGAACAAAAAAAGAGCAAGAAGTTAAATATGTATATACCCAATGACTATGTGAAGGAATTACGAATGATATTAATTTTCTATACATTTGTGGGTGTCTTTTCATTTTCTACAATAAACACATGTGATCTTTATATTGAGAAAACCATCTTTGATACCGAACAATGAACCAAACTATGAGATGAGATGAAAACACACAACCATTCTCTTGGGTCCCTGGTATGTTTTAAATCTACTAAATTCAAAGGTGAGGAATAAAACTGGAGACAAGTCAACGATGATCTGATGAGCTGGCTCCAGTAACATTTGAATTAGTCAATGGCCAGAGTCTAGTTAAAGGTCAACCATCCAATTAAAAGATACAGTTTCGTAAGTAAGCCTATTGAATACGAATTTCTGAGGAAAAAAAAGTAAGAAGAGAGATCACAGGTTCGAGGGTTCATAAAGATCCCCCACATGGTTACGGTCAAGTTCAACATCATTTCAAGTACTGGGCACACGTTACACTTTCTGTGAAGCCACTTATTTCTTCCCATAGGTTGCTTTGCTGGAAGCACACAAATTTCAGTAAATATCCGTTGACTAAGACCTTACATGAGAGAGCTGGGACATTCCCACTTCATTCCTCACCCATGCACAGTTATTCTCCAATACCAGTCTGATGTTTATTCTGCTTTAAAAAAAAAAAAACCTATTTGACTAATCGGAACATGTCTTATCTTTTATGAGAAAATGCAGCATTTTCTGGGTCTATTTACCAATAAGCTGAGAATACAGGCTGTGAATGTTCTCTGTCCCTTTAATAAGTTGTGTTGTTGGCCTTCACGTGGGTTTATCTCCAGTGCCTTACGACATCAGCACCTTTATCTCCTTTTCCTTCTGTGGTGTGGAAAATTCTATTACAGTTTTCATGTTCCAAGTTGTAATATTTAGGTACGTACGTACACAAGGGCAACCACGTAAAGTTTAATATGTTTTTACATTTGATGTAAGGATTCAGATCGCAATTTTCTTAGAGGTTTGCTTTTTTCATGTTTCAATGACTAGCTTTTCCTATACAGTAAGTCCCCCAGATATGAAAGAGTTTCATTCTGAGAGTGTGGCTCGAAGTCCAATTTGTTCCTAAGTCCAACAAAGTCAGCCAAGGCACTAACACAATTAATTGGCTGTAAATGCTGTACGGTAATAGGTTTATAATTCTTTTCACACAAATAATACATAAATCTTCCAGTACAGTAGAGTAAGCCAGTGCAGCAGCTGGCATCCAGGGGCTGGCGTCGGCTGGAGGAGGGAGGGGAGGTGGCGATGGTAGAGCTGAGCCACCAGCGGCCACAGGAGCGCGGACGAGCTGCGGGCTCCACTCACACCTTGACAGAATGCATCCTTGAAAGCTCACACCTTGAGGCTTCTTATGTAGCAGGTGCATTGCAATCAGCATAGTCCTCCCGTCACCACAGGGAAACTCTCAAGGCTTTATCCCCTTGACTTTTGTGACAATGCAAGCTTCTGGTTCTCCTTCTAAATCTGGCTCGCCTTTCTCAGTCTCCTCTGTAGCGTCCTGTTTCTCTCAGAATCTTTTAATTAGTTTACTTTGGCCCCCCTTTCCCATGTTCTTTCTCGGACGTCACATTTTCATGGGTTGATCTGATTTACTCGAGGGCTTCTTTTACCCTGTGTATGCAAATAAGACTCCTCTCTCTCTCTGCTGAGTTCCAGAACTAACTGCAGCCTAGACTTCCCCTGGTGGATGTCTTCCTGTCTTCTATTGATCCTGACCTTCAAATATTCAAAAAAGTTCACAGTCCTTCTCATGGAAAAAGATTTCTTGGCTGCTCTTTGCTTTCTTTGTACATTGCAACCTCTCCCAATTTTCAGAATCCGAAAGCTTTAGTTCATTCTAAAATCCCCTCCCCTTCTTTAATGCCTACATTTCAAAGGTCAATATTACTATTGACATCAATGCTAAATACATCATCACTGTTTCCTTCATTCCCATGGTTACCACTCTCAACTCTCAATCACTGGGTTTTAGGAAATGTTCTCCCAAAGGCAGGCTCTCCAGGGAGACGTCCCTTGGATTTTTCTCCACTGCTTCCCAGGCCTCTCAGACCAGCTCAGACTCTCTACTCTTGAGCTTGCAGAGCACTCTTTTCTAGCTCCTCACAGGCCTCACTGAAAGCTAAGATTGGATGCATGCTATGCATAAAAATATGCCTGCTGCTGCTGCCAAGTCGCTTCAGTCGTGTCCAAATCTGTGCCACCCCATAGATGGCAGCCCACCAGGCTCCCCTGTCCCTGGGATTCTCCGGGAAAGAACACTGGAGTGGGTTGCCACTTCCTTCTCCAAAAAAAAAATGCATAAAAAATGCATTAGAAAACAGGACTTCCCAGGTGGTGCAGTGGTAAAGAACCTTCCTGCCAAGCAAGAGACACGGGTTCTATCCCTGGGTCGGGAAGGTCCCCGAGAAAAGGAAATGGCAATCCACTTCAGGATTCTTGCCTGGAAAATCCCCACGGACAGAGGAGCCTGGGCTACAGTCCATGGGGTCACAGAGTCAGACATGACTGACTGACTTGATGTATAATCTTTAAAGTCCTAACCCAATGTTTTAATAATATTCTTCAAGAATTATAGAAAGAGGCACTAGTACTTGTGTCTAAAAAATGGTTCCCAAACTAAATTTTCTTTTGCATTTTAATGCCTAGGAAGTCAAATTGGATGAAATTTAAATATATTTCATAGTCTTATCACACTTTTCCACATCATGTCTTTCATATGACATTCCTTCATTTCCCCAGTTTCTTGGGCATATAGATTGCTCCTTTCTTCCTGAGTCGTCACTTATCAATGATTTAGCAAACAGTATACAGTAACATGCCTACCAAACAAGTATCAAAAATACAGGATAGTAATAAAAGCAAGGGTATCATGTGTGCATTTTATGAAAGAGTAATCCCCACCTCATCTACATTCGCATTTTAACACAGAATTCTCAAAGTTTGTTAAGATGTTTGCAAATTACACAGTTCTCAAAGTAGAAGTCTTTGGAGGGTTTAAATATTACTTTTTTTATAGACTACAATCATTAAGAAAACATAGCCTACAGAATTTGTCAAAGAGTGATTTTCATTTGGCAAGTTCTGGCTGGAGATTTCAAAATTAAATTATTAAAAAAAGCATGGATCTCATAACATCTTCATTGAAAGAGAAAAAGCATCTAAAGTGCGAATGACCTAACATCGTATTTCTATTGATATTAAAATTCCCATTCTTACTACAGCCACTGATGAAACACTGAAAGAGAAATAAGGGTGTCAAGAATAACGAATGCAGACAGAGAGGTTACATTAAAGCACTGATCAGGAGTATTACTGTTCTGGGTCTGATGTCTATGTGTTTCCCCAAAGTAAGTGAGCAGTTTACACTACACTGGTATAATAAAGCACTTTTCAAATGTGGTTTAAATATTCAATGTTTCTTTAAATTTGAATCTGAAGAAATTTCTGATTTTGTGCAGCTTGATTTACTAGCAAACACTACAGACTCAGCTCCCTGGGATGAGTTCTGAACCGAATAGAAAATTACTGGTAACTGCCACCCACCCTGGACGGCAAGTGAGCCAGCCGGGTCTGCTCTCCTACTGGAGTCGGAGCGTGAAACAGCGAGCTCTGGTGACTGAAGTCCAAAGACCAGCATTCCTGCCCTTGCTCAGGCACAGGGATGCGAACTCATCCTCTTCGCAGATGAATGGACTGTCTGGAAGTCAGCCTCAAAACTGAGTAGTCCTGAATAACACACGGAAGTGTGTCATATACAAGCCACTGGTACTGAACCAAAATACACACTCACAAACAAGCTCTAGCCAGAGGACACACGGTTAGACAGATGTGCACGGGACCCTGGTCAGCGGCTTCCAGGGCATGAAATGAGAAAAAGCACAAGGCGGATAAAAAGTCAAGGCACCAGCTCACAGGATTCAGGATGTGGCATTTCCCCTCCGTTAAATGTCTGGGTGCGATCTGAGGGTTCAGAGCATGTGTAACTAGCACGAAGCTAAACACCGAAAGAACCATCCTTCCCTAGAAAGTTCTTAAGATAGTCTCTTTACCTTTTCCTTTTTGCTACACCATGGAGGGAAGACAGGACACACCAACTTCTATAAAAAATCCTTGCTGATGCTTCCATCGCTGATAATTTACAACACAAATGCAACGACTATCCTAGAAGCTGGTGTGATGTCTGTAACACAAATCCACAGATAGCATCAGCTGTGTAAGATCTGACAGCTCTCAAAATACAGCGCTGGCTTTTTGAATATATTTTATAGTAACCATTCAGGTCATTAAATGTAAGATGTGTGCAAGTGGATGGAGACCCTGATTCTTTTTCAGCTAAGTCTGACGGCCCAAAGGGGACTTGTTTTCAGAAATGTAGTTTAAGAGTGTAGCAAGGCTACAGGGCCAGGCTTAGGCATTCCAATAGGTTCTATATTATCTTAGATTTTAAAAAGCTAATGGATTTCCAGGATCCTGCTTTTACTTAAAACCTATTTCAAAATCCATTTTCCTTCTTTAACTATAAATGAGTTACGGCTATTACAAAGTGTAGATTCCTAGCAGAAGCCTAGTAATATTTTTGGATAACAGATAAATCAGTAAAGCCATTCTTGAAAAGAAGGGACTCCAATGAGAAAAACGACATTTAACTAATGCAAAACATATAATACTCCAAAATAGCAGGATTATGCTTTATTGTTGTTAAGCCTCTCTTACTATGCACTTGATTTATTACACTGGTATAATGTCCCATTCCTTACATCCTTTATATCAACCTTTTTGATGTACTTAATTATTTGATGCAATTTAATGTTTGACATACTTAATAATCAATGTACTTATTTTAGAACCAAACATTAAATATTTTAATACTTGCTTGACAAAATTATTTTCCTTTACAAATTCATATATTTTTTCAAATAAAATGGAAATTTCAACCTGATATCAAGCTCTAATTGGCTGGATTCACCTGCGGCCCAGATTTTGAGGTTGAAATATATTCCTGGCAACTTCAGTTCTCTGACAGGTCCAAGAAAAGATTGATTTTCAGTTCATTCAGCCTTTTTCTTCTCTCAAGGACAGGAATGACAAATTCCTAGCATATCTGAGCTGAAACCGGAAATCGTCTGTATGTGTTTTTTAATTAATGATACTTTGCTTGTTTTCTGAAATTTACTTTTATGGTCTTAATCACTGTTTAAAATGAGCAAGTATTTTCACTATAGGTAAGATGCTTATACCATAAATTCTACTGTTGAGAAATTTGAGGTAGCAACAGATTTAGAAAAACACAATTTAAGAACAACTAAAATATTCAGACCGAAAGAAACAGAAAATAGAACAGTGGTTCCCAAGGGCTGGAGGGCGGATGGGATGGGAGATGCTAATGAGATGGCAGGAGCCTTTAGTGCTAAGATGAAGAAGCCCTAGGAGTGAACGCATGTTACCGCGATTACAGTTCATAATATATATTGCACACCTGGATTTTGCTAACAGAAGAGATTTTAAGCATCTCATTCCCCCCTCCCCAAAAATTATTGTTAACTTTGTGAGATGAAAGTAAAAGTTGCTTAGTCATGTCCAACTCTTTGTGACCCCATGGACTATAGAGTCCAGGGAATTCTTCAGTCAAGAATATTGGAATGGGTAGCCTTTCCCTCCTCCAGGGGATCTTCTCAACCCAGGGATCGAACCCAGGTCTCCCGCATTGCAGGTAGATTCTTTACCAACTGAATCACTAGGGAAGCCCAAGAATACTGGAGTGGGTAGCTGATCCCTTCTCCAGGGGATCTTCCCAACTCAGGAACTGAACTGGGGTCCCCTGAATTGCAGGTGGATTCTTCACCAGCTGAGCACCAGGAAAGACCATGGGAGATGACGGATGTGTTCATTTACTTGATTGTTGTAATCACTGTACAAAACAGACTTAATTCATCATGTTGTAAAATACATACAGGATTATCTGTCAATTACACCACCATAAAACCAAAAAAAGAAAAAAATATATTATTAATCAATAGTCACTAACAGGGCTTATACCCAGAGTAGCTGTCTTTGAATTTGTGCTCCCATTAGCACAAAGAATACAAACTTGAGTTAAAAATATTGAATATTTGTCCCATTTCCTTGCTTGACAAACTTGCTTTTAAACCTAGTGAAATATACATTGTTTGATAAACCATGAAATGTGTCCACTGACCCCATCACCGAGATGTCAAAACATTCTTATGAAACGGCCATTTGAGGGGCTTGAGTGGAGAGAAATCACGTCACCTAGATGGGGTGATGGGGGCCATAAAATAGGGTCAGGAAAAGTACACTGTCCTTCAGAGAAGGTTGACTATGAACATGAGAAGGATAACAGGGCAACCGTCCAAGGAAAGAAGTTTGATCAGTTTTGTATTCTTTTTTCTGATTTTTTTTTTTTTGGAGCTAGTGGAATGTACTGGAACATCAGTCAGTCAGCTCAGTCACTCAGCCATATCTGGCACTTTGGGGCCCCATGGACTGCAGCACGCCAGGCTTCCCTGTCCATCACCAACTTCCGGAGCATATTCAGACTCATGTCCCTCGAGTCTGTGATGCCATCCAGCCATCTCATCCTCTGATGTCCCGTTCTTCTCCCACCTTCAGTCTTTCCCAGTATCAGGGTCTTTTCCAGTGAGTCATTTCTTCACATCAGGTGGCCAAAGTATTGGAGTTTCACCTTCAGCATTAATCCTTCCAATGAATATTCAGGACTGATCTCCTTTAGGATGGACTGGTTGGATCTCCTTGCAGTCCAAGGGACTCTCAAGAGTCTTCTCCAACACCACAGTTCAAAAGCATCAATTCTTTGGCACTCAGCTTTCTTTATAGTCCAACTCTCAAATCCATGCGTGACTACTGGAAAAACCATAGCTTTGACTAGACAGACCTTTGCTGGTAAAGTAATGTCTCTGATTTTTAATATGCTGCCTAGGTTGGTCATAGTCTTTCTTCTAAGGAGCAAGCCTCTTTTAATTTCATGGCTGCAGTCACCATCTGCAGTGATGTTGGAGCCCCCCAAAATAAAGTCTCTATTTCCATTGTTTCTAAATCTATTTGCCATGAAATTATGGGACTGGATGCCATGATCTTACTTTTCTGAATGTTGAGTTTTAAACCAACTTTTTCACTGTCCTCTTTCACTTTAATCAAGAGGCTCTTTAGTTCTTCTTCACTTTCTGCCATAAGGGTGGTGTCATCATCATATCTGAGGTTAATGATATTTCTCCCAGGAATCTTGTTTCCAGCTTGTGCTTCATCCAGCCCAGCATTTTGAATGATGCACGCTGCATATAAGCTAAATAAGCAAGGTGACAATATATAGCCTTGATGTACTCCTTTCCTGATTTAGAACAAGTTTGCTGTTCAATGTCCAGTTCTAACTGTTGCTTCCTGACCTGCATACAGATTTCTCAGGAGGCAAGTCAGCTGGTCTGGTATTCCCACCTCTTTCAGAATTTTACACAGTTTGTTGTGATCCACACAGTCAAAAGCTTTGGCATAGTCAATAAAGCAGAAGTAGATGTTTTCCTGTAATTCTCCTGCTTTCTCAATGACTGAACAGATGTTCACAATTTGATCTCTGGTTCCTCTGCCTTTTCTAAAACCACCTTGAACATCTGGAAGTTCACAGTTCACATACTGTTGAAGCCTGGTTTGGAGAATTTTGAGCATTATTTTGCTAGTGTGTGAGATGAGTACAATTGTGCGGTAGTTTGAGCATTCTTTGGCATTGCCTTTCTTTGGGACTGAAATGAAAACAGACCTTTTCTAGTCCTGTGGCCACTGCTGAGTTTTCCAGATTTGCTGACATATTGAGTGCAGTACTTTCACAGCATCATCTTTTAGGATTTGAAATAGCTCAGCTGGAGTTTCATCACCACTACTAACTTTGTTTGTAGTGATGCTTCCTAAGGCCCACTTGACTTCGCATTCCAGGATGTCTGGCTCTAGGTGAGTGATCATACTATCATGATTATCTGGGTCATGAAGATCTTCTTTGTGCAGTTCTTCTGTGTATTCTTGCCACCTCTTCTTAATATCTTCTGCTTCTGCTAGGTCCATACCACTTCTGTCCTTTATTGTGCCCATCTTTGCATGAAATGTTCCCATGGTGGAGAGGTCTGACAGAATGTGGTCCACTGGAGAAGGGAATGGCAAACCACTTCAGTATTCTTGCCTTGAGAACTCCATGAACAGTATGAACAGGCAAAAAGATAGGACACTGAAAGATGAACTCCCCAGGTCAGTAGGTGCCCAATATGTTACTGGAGATCAGTGGAGAAATAACTCCAGAAAGAATGAGGGGATGGAGCAAAAGCAAAAGCAACACCCAGCTGTGGATGTGACTGGTGATGGAAGCAAGGTCCGATGATATAAAGAGCAATATTGCATAGGAACCTAAATGTTAGGTCTATGATTAAATGTTAGGTCCACTAATCAAGGTAAATCCGAAGTAGTAAAACAGGGGATGGCAAGAGTGAACATTGACATTTTAGGAATCAGAGAACTAAACTGGACTGTAATGGGTGAATTTAACTTAGATGACCATGATATCTACTACTGTGGGCAAGAATCCCTTAGAAGAAATGGAGTAGCCATCATAGTCAACAAAAGAGTTTGAAATACAGTACTTGGATGCAGTCTCAAAAATGACAGAATGATCTCTGTTCATTTCCAAAGCAAACAGTTCAATATCACAGTAATCCAAGTCTATGCCCTGACCAGTAATGCTGAAGAAGCTGAGGTTGAACGGTTCTATGAAGACCTGCAAGACCTTCTACCACTAACACTCAAAAAAGATGTCCTTTTCACTATAGGGGACTGGCATGCGAAAGTAGGAAGTCAAGAGATAACTGGAATAACATGCAAATTTGGCCTTGGAGTACAAAATGAACCAGGGCAAAGGCTAACAGAGGTTTGCCAATAGAATGCACTGATCATAGCAAACACCCTCTTCCAATAACACAAGAGAAGACTCTACTCATGAACATCACCAGATGGTCAACACCAAAATCAGACTGATTATATTCTTTGCAGCCAAAGATGGAGAAGCTCTATACAGTCAGCAAAATCATGAGCGGGAGCTTTGTGGCTCAGATCATGAAGTCCTCATTGCCAAAATCAGACTTAAATTGAAGAAAGTGGGGAAAACCACAAGACCAATAACATATGACCTAAATCAAATCCCTTACAATTATACAGTGGACGTGACAAATAAATTCCAGGGACTAGATCTGATAGACAGAGTGCCTGAGGATCTACGGACAGAGGTTCATGACATTGTACAGGAGGCAGGGATCAAGACCATCCCCATGGAAAAGAAATGCAAAAAAGCAAAATGGCTGTCTGAGGAGGCTTTACAAATATCTGAGAAAAGAGGAGACGCTAAAGGCAAAAGAGAAAAGGAAAGATATACCCATTTGAATGCAGAGTTCCAAAGAATAGCAATGAGAGGTAAGAAAGCCTTCCTCAGCGATGAATGCAAAGAAATAGAAGAAAACAACAGAATGGGAAAGACTAGAGATCTCTTCAAGAGAATTAGAGATACCAAGGGAACTTTTCATGCAATGGGGCTCGATAAATAGTATGGACTGGAACAAAACCATGAATGGAGTTAAAAGAAAAGGATACAAGGATGACTATGGAAATGAAAGCTCCATAAATGATGGTAGAGAAATCTCTGGAGAAGGAGCAACTCATAGACTCTGAAGAGGATGGGGGAGGAATTAGCTTATAAAAGAGAAAAAACACCTCTCTAAGGGTGGAAGAAAGCCAGGGAATATTTAGGAAAAAATCAACACAGTTTTTAGTAGGAAGTTGAAGGTACTGAAGCCTGAAAACTTCAATTTTCTCAGAAAAGTTGAAGGCAAGACCAACCTCTGAAAAAAATATTAACTCTGGCGTGTGTGTCATCATTTGCATAAAGAATTGAGTGATACTCCTATGTTCTGCCCAGTTCCTACCAGAAACCAAGGCGTATCATGAACTGTTGGGCTTTAGCTCATTTTCTAGGGAGAAATAAAATGTCATGAAATGGCAGGGCACCCTGTGTTCTAATATTTAACAGATCAAAGTGATGGAAAGGGTAATTTATAATTAAACAAATATAGAAAACTCTGTACTAAGATTTAACCTGGAAATAGTCTAAGTAATGAATGAATGAAGTCTTGGAATGATTTAATTTTGGTCTGTCAACTTGGCCAGGCTCTCCAGGCAGTACAGTGGTGAAGAATCCTCCTGCCAGTGCAGGAGACACAAGACACAGAGGTTTAATCCCTGGGTCAGGGAGATCTCTGGAGGAAAAAAGGGCAATCCACTCTAGTATTCTTGCCTGGAAACCTCCATGGGCAGAGGGGCCTGGCAGGCTACAGTCCATGGGGTCACAACTGAGCACAGCACACACCAGCTTCGGCCACACAACGTGGAGCAGGCACCATGTGTTTTGAAACATCATTTGTTATTTCAGTGAGAGCAGAACTGCTAGGTTCCAGTGGTTGCCCATTAAAATGACCTAGTCCCACTTTGCCCATTGGACAGTGTGTGACGCACTGCCTCCCGCAGGCAGGGACACTGCTCCCATGAGATACACAAACACCAAAGGCCAAGGGTGGAGGAAACACACAGGGCAATTTCCAGGAGTCAGCCTCTGTTACTGGAGTGACACAATGATAGCATGCTGCTCCTGCTGCTAAACCGCTTCAGGTGTGTCCGACTCTGTGCAACACCATAGATGGCAGCCTATCAGGCTCCCCCGTCCCTGGGATCCTCCAGGCAAGCACACTGGGGTGGGTCGCCATTTCCTTCTCCAATGCATGAAAGTGAGAAATGAAAGTGAAGTCACTCAGTCGTGTCCGACTCTTCTCGACCCCATGGATGGCAGCCCACCAGGCTCCTCCGCCCATGGGATTTTCCAGGCAAGAGTACTGGAGTGGGGTGCAGTTGCCTTCTTCACAATGATTGTATACTCTCACTGAAACACTACTGTTTCATTATTACTGAAACAAGTACAGTATTAGTCTCACTCACTGAATGACTATCCATGTGCTGGTATCTCCTACACTTCATGATTTCAGGGAATGAAAATACATTGCAAGATATCCTGGGAAAACTTAACAGTAAGGATTCAGCAATTCACCATTCCCTGTCATCCTTTGAAAAATAAAACTATTAAATAACACTTTATCCTTCAGTTATCTATTAGTCATTTCTTGACATTATGTAAAATAGACATCCTTTAGAGTAAGGTTTATTAAACAGAGCCAAGACAAGTGAAGAATCAAAGCTTTTCCTCCCCAAGATAAAAAAAAAATCTGAGATGACTATTCAGGAGCATAGGTAATCATTTTCCCCCAATAGAAGCATCTTATACACTGCTTAACTCAAATTACTTTCCATTTAAGATGATTAACTCCACTATAAAAAATAATTTGTTTCTTATGGTTCAAAATGCAATGGGCTGCTAAAATGGACAGACTGGTCACAGTTTTAGGATTGCTAATAGGACAGAGCAGCTTAGAAACTGTGGCCACAACAAAAAAATTAAATGTGAAAATTCAGATTTAGCATGCCTTAGATAAATGCAACCCTGTAATCCAAAGTCATGTCAGCGAAGAAGTGGACACAGAGCAAGCTATTAAGACACCATGGTACGAAATAACACAGAAGAGTCTATTGTTCCTCTCTCCACAGGCAAGAGGCAGAGCAGATTCTGATGCTTAAAGTATACATTCAATTCACAGATGCACTAATAAAACATGCCATAAATCAGACATGTATGCAATGTAATTTTATATATATACATGATTGCTTGAAATAAATATGACGTCAAGATTTTCAAGAGAAAGTTTGGGTTAACCACTTTTCAGCCTTTACAATTTACTCTTGGCTAACAGAGAAGTTTCTTAAGGTCTGGGAAACAGCAAATCACTATGTAATTATTTTAAAAGAAGTCATTTAATGTGCTGATGATTGTAGCACCAAGTAGGAGAAAATGCCAAACAACAGGGGAATACAATAAAAGAGCCCCAAAAGGAGTGCCGAGAAATCTTTCTCATCAAAATGGAGCTATCACTGAGTCTGACGATGACATGAAGGGGGTGTCCCCAGTCGAGACAAAAATTCAGTACTTCTTCAGATTGTCATTCTTTTTCTGAGCAAGAATTTGGGAAATGGTATTGGTGCCAGAGCGTCTTGATTTTCCTTGGAAGATACTGTTTAACCCCCACAGGAACAAGGCTCACATATATTTCCTCAGATATGCAAAAACTCACATGGAAGACTGAACTAATTTGCCACTGTATGTCTAACTTATGTCTATAATAATTGTGTACCTTCTATATTGACACCAAAGGTACCAATTCTTGCTCTGGTTATAATGATGCCTCATCCCTGCCCTCAGGGTGGTCAGAGTGATTTTCTACTTCTGGTCCATCAGTGATATTTCTGCAGCCATGCTGCTCCAGACCGCAGTCTCCATACGCTGAAGGGAAGTCTTCTGCGTGTGGTTACAGGTGCCACGTCTTCCAATCGCAACCCCGCCATAATCAAGCCCTTCCGCCAGGTGTCCGTGAAAGTTTACATTGTCAGCATCATATGGGATGCCTAGACCAGGACTAAGTGCAGACTCTACAAAGAAGTGAGATCCTCCAACCCTTTTCCATCAGAAGTAAGAAACAGATATTCCAGGATGAAAGCAGGAAGGAAATCCTGGCAGGCAGTGAAATAAGGGCTGACACGCTCTCTGAACTCAAGAAAGTCTTCATCCAGCAGTATACATTGAGGAAATGAGAGAAGGATTTTAAGAATTCAAGCACAGTCACATGAATATGGGGTTCTCAGAATAACCACAGGCATTTTGCATGAATGAAACAGAAATAGAAAGCCTATTCTGGCAAAGGTTTGGCGTAACTAATCACAATCAGAGAAAATAAATGGAGACAGGGCTTGAAAAAGTGACTGAATCTCTCAACTAATATTCAGAAAAAAAAATAAATTGAAACATAGGAAAACCACAAAAGCTATGAATCTAACTTTCTATCTTATTCTTATAAAATTAAAGTTCAGCATCACTCAGGTCATCCAGTGGTTGAACTTTCAAAAAAAATATATATATATATATAAATGTTCCTGGCAGTCTAGTGGTTGGGACGCCATGCTCCCAGTGCAGAGGGTGTGAGTTCGATCCTTGATCTGGGAAGCAAGACGCTACATGCCTTGCATCCAAAACAAACAAGCATGCGAAAATGAGGAATAAATGATTTCTAAAAAGTTAGCCTGGTCTTCTATGAGTTCAGAGAATTCTAAACAATTCACAGTTGATGATTTCATAATGTCACTTGAAAGGTCATGTAATTCTCTTCTGAGATGAGTCTTAAGCAAACCCCACAGTCTTTACGCTGACGTGCTAGCGCAGGTCCTCTTAGGCGACGTTTCTGTAAAATGAAGACTTGTTCTTATCAATGAGCTAAGTGCTTACTGTGTGTTTTCCTGTAGAGTCCGAGCCCTCCAAATGATTCTATTTCAAGCTCAACAGTCCTTATTTCCTTTATCTTTTTTTATTCATTTATTATACCCGCCATATTCCAGAATTTGAAAGGAACACATTTCCAGTGACATACACTTTTACTATAAAAACATATATATATATATATAAATTCTTAAGGGACAAATTAGACAAAACAAGGCCAAATTAAACTTCTTACAAGATTAAGGACGTCTCCAGTCATAGTCTTCATCCTATAATGCTTCTGCTTATGATCTTAAAAAGGGAGAAGAAAGCGGTGTGGCGGGATTGTGTTTTCTAAAAGGATGTGTTCCAGTCCTAACCTTAAAATCTGTGACAGATCGTATGTGGAAATAAGGTCTTTGCAGATCAAGGTGAGATGAGGCTGTTAAGGCAGACACTAAACCCTATGACTGGTGTCTTTATAAAGGGGTATTTGGATGCAGACATATAGGAACAAAGGTCCTGTGATAATGGAGCCAGAGAGTGGGGCATCGCTAAACAAAGAACACCAAGGACTGCAAGGGGTCTCTAGAAGCTAGGGGAACCCACAGAAGAATTCTTCCCTAGAGCTCACAGAGGCAATGCTTACAGCATTGCCAACATCTTGATGTTAGACTTCTGGTCTCCAACATGCAGGACAATATGGTTCGTTTATATTTAGCCATCAAGCGTGCAGTGATTGGTTAAGGCAGGCACCAAGACCCACGGGAAAATGGATCAACTTTGGACAACGATCTTGGGTTCAAATATATACTGTGTTTTCTGGACTATGGCAATTGCTTAATATCTTTGAGTACCAATTTGCTTGCATGTGACATCTTGAGGGCTTCTATAAAAAGCCAGGTACATAATAGAAAATCACTAAGGAATTATATGATTTTTATCAATAAAACGAAAAAGCAAAATCATTCATTCTTACTCTCATATCTAGTATGCATTCTAACAATCCTGCATATTTCTTCAAATCTTTGTTAGAGATAAACCAACCAGAAAGGATTCCAATTCTAAAATAATTACTGTATGTGTAAGGATCCATGTCTATGTCTCAGCTATAACTGAAGACAATGACAACAAAATAATTCCAGTGATTTTATACTAAAGTTTTCACTTTCCTGTAAACACGAATGCTGTAGACACCTTTCTGCTAGATTTTACCAAGAGAAGAAGGTTCAATATAAGCCATATATCCTTACTACCATATGCCCAGTTTGGCTGAACATTAGGAAAATGAATTGAGAGAGAAGACAACAGTCATCAAACTATTTAGTTAGCGCTGACCTGTGAGGCATCAAGGCATACAATTTCCAAGAGAAAGGTGAGAGGAGTTCAGTCTGGTATGATATCTACACAAATTGTTTTACTACCTATACAGTGACCCACAACCTCAGTCTCTTAATTATCTTGTAATTCCAGGCAAATAAGTGCTGCCATAAACACATTTTTTCTCAACGGAAGCATCACATACTATGAAAGAGTATTAGTTAAGTATGTAGACTTTTCTACGTCTGGATACTTAGTTAAGTATCTAGACTTCTCTAGCCATCAAATCTCTTCAAATGGTAACAAACTGAATCGCTTTACTTACTAATATGAGCAGAAGGACAACGTCAGGGTTGTCGCATGCACAGGCAATGTGCATCGGTGTCCAAAAGTCTTCATCCTGGTGGTTGACGTTGGCCCCTCTGTCAATCAGGATCTCTGCGATGAAGACATTATCATACCGAGCACACTGAAAAAAAAAAAAAGAAAATATACTATTGCAGTAAGCCATGATAGGCTTATTCCTATTCCAAATTTCTTTTCTACATACAGATAACTTTAGTGCCAATTATGGAAATTGGGAGGTGGAACTAAACTGGTGAGGAATTTGCTCCCTTTCTGTACTAACTTACAAGGAAAGAAGCTTATGTAAGAAAGGAAAACTGAATCCATGGACAGTGGAAAGAAAAAGCTGACCAGATATTACAGAAGACAAGATTGGTAACTTGGAGGCAGTAAAAACTATATGATATGAAACGGAGAGAAAAATGACTAAATAAATGAACGGAGTGTCAGTGAGTTGTAGGAAAAGTTCAGACTGATTGGCTGATAACCCATCAGATTGACAACACTGGAAATGGGGACTACAGGATAAATTTCTGAGATCCACCCAGTCCATTCTGAAGATCAGCCCTGGGATGTCTTTGGAAGGAATGATGCTGAAGCTGAAACTCCAGTACTCTGGCCACCTCATGGGAAGAGCTGACTCATTGGAAAAGACTCTGATGCTGGGAGGGACTGGGGGCAGGAGGGGAAGGGGACGACCGGGGATGAGATGGCTGGATGGCATCATGGACTCGATGGACCTGAGTCTGAGTGAACTCCTGGAGTTGGTGATGGACAGGGAGGCCTGGTGTGCTGCAACTCATGGGGTCGCAAAGAGTTGGACATGACTGAGCGACTGAACTGAACTGACTGAAAATTAGCAATTAGAAGACAGGCTAACTTTTAAGCTTCCCTGGTGGCTCAGCGGTAAAGAGTCCACCTGCCAATGCAGGAGACACAGGTTCAATCCCTGGGTCGGGAAGACCCCCTGGAGAAAGAGATGGCAACCCACTCCAGGATTCTTGCTTGGGAAATCCCATGAACCAGAGGAGCCTGGGGGGCTACAGTCCCTAGGATAGCAAATAGTTGGACAAGATTGAGCAACTGAGCAGAACAGGAAAGTAATTTAAGCTTCTAATAAAAACATAGTTCACAGTATTTTTGCATTAATTTCTTTTACTGTATAGAAACATACATGCTTTAATGTTCAAGCAATATGTAAACAGAAAGAGTTAAAAAGGAAAAGGAGATTCTGCCTCCTCTCCCATTTGGGTCACTGATAAAAATTCCTTATCTAGTCTTCAAGATTCTCTCTGCTGTTGAAAAAGATTCTCCCCTCCCCCATCTATCTGTCTCGAGTCTAGAAAATGTACTATTCTCTAACCTGTGTTTGACAGTTACCAATATGTCTTGAGCATATCTGTGAATCTGTTGCAGCTTGTTTTCACTGTGCTCATGCGTGTGCTCAGTAACTCAGTCATGTCCGACTCTTTGCAATTCTATGGACTGTAGCCCACCAGGCTCCTCTGTCCATGGAATTTCCCAGGCAAGAATACTGCAGTGGGTTGCCGTGTCCTTCTCCAGGGCATCTTCCCAACCCAGGGATTGAACCCAAATTTCTTGTGGCTCCTGCATCAGCAGGCAGATTCTTTACCACTGAGCCACTTGGAATTCCACTGCTATGGATATCTGCTGCCATAGCACAGAATCAAAGGAATCACATTTCATACTCCAGTCAAGAGTGCTTCCTTAGAACCAAGAGCTCCTTCTCAACAGTTTATACATTAAAGGTCTTAACTTATTAATAAAACTCCAGACAGCATTTCAGCAAAGCCCTTTGTGACTCTGTTTTTAACTCCATACATAGCACCTTTCCTTCCAAAGATTTAAGTCTGAGTTTTTTCTATACTGCCCTCCAGAGACTAAATCCCTGCGGTGCAAAAGATTGTTACTTGTTTTCATTATTTTTCCTCTGATAGTAGCTGACACCTGCCAGAGATTTGATTCATGAATTACTGAATATAAATAGGCAAATTCAGACTTACTGACAGCTTATGAAAACATGACTGTATACGATGAAAAACATTAAAACCTGTGTATCAATTATCCAGGGCTTCCCCCATGGCTTAGCGGCAAAGAACCTTCCTGAAATGCAGGAGTCCCGGGAGACAGATGTGGGTCCAGTATTCTCACCTAAAGAATCCCATGGACAGAGGAGCCTGGCAAGCCACAGTCTATAGGGCTGCAAAGAGTCCGACACGACGGAAGCAAGCAAGCCCTCAACATGAATCAATTATCCACCTTTAACACGTATGGAATTATTCTTCCCCAACTTCACAGTTACTGGTCATTCAACAGAGGTCTTCCAGAAATCTCACTTAGACTCAGATACTCGGTGAATAAATGGAGTTAAATAAATGAAACTGGAAAAGCTTAGCAACTTCCCCATCTTTTTCCTGATGCCCTGTACAAGCATGCAATGCCTTTTTCTCAAAGATGCTGATCTAAGAATATGTAATTAGAACGTTGGTGCTGATAGAGCATCAGGACTCATAATGCAGGATACCCAAGAGATGGGCGAACACAGAGCTGCTCACGCTTGGCATTTTCAAGGGCGAAATTGTCTTTTTTGGTACCTAAGGCATTTTGAAACCCTGTAATTTCGTCTCTCTGGCAACCTGCAATTTTTTTGGCAACGTGCAATTTTTTATTTGTTTTTATTTACTCAGTAACCTCAGGAAAAGGAGGTTCAGTGCTGAGCCCACATTCCTGCAGCCGTCAGGAGGTTTTCTTAACATGTATTCCAGCTTCAAAGCCTCTTCATCTTAGTCTGACAATCAAAGTCTAAGAGAGCAAAGATGCAGAGTATTTGCACTGGATTCAGAGCTAATTGAGTGCTTCCTGTTCAACTCATCACCTTCATCTTCTCATTTCTTTTTTCTTCTAACTCTACCATTTCTGAATCCTTTTACTCTGTTCCCTGGGCCGTCTCATTAGGCAAAGATCCCTATATTCTTACACTTCATCCATCCATCCACCCATCCCTTCATCCACCCATTTATTCTTNACAGATGTGGGTCCAGTATTCTCACCTAAAGAATCCCATGGACAGAGGAGCCTGGCAAGCCACAGTCTATAGGGCTGCAAAGAGTCCGACACGACGGAAGCAAGCAAGCCCTCAACATGAATCAATTATCCACCTTTAACACGTATGGAATTATTCTTCCCCAACTTCACAGTTACTGGTCATTCAACAGAGGTCTTCCAGAAATCTCACTTAGACTCAGATACTCGGTGAATAAATGGAGTTAAATAAATGAAACTGGAAAAGCTTAGCAACTTCCCCATCTTTTTCCTGATGCCCTGTACAAGCATGCAATGCCTTTTTCTCAAAGATGCTGATCTAAGAATATGTAATTAGAACGTTGGTGCTGATAGAGCATCAGGACTCATAATGCAGGATACCCAAGAGATGGGCGAACACAGAGCTGCTCACGCTTGGCATTTTCAAGGGCGAAATTGTCTTTTTTGGTACCTAAGGCATTTTGAAACCCTGTAATTTCGTCTCTCTGGCAACCTGCAATTTTTTTGGCAACGTGCAATTTTTTATTTGTTTTTATTTACTCAGTAACCTCAGGAAAAGGAGGTTCAGTGCTGAGCCCACATTCCTGCAGCCGTCAGGAGGTTTTCTTAACATGTATTCCAGCTTCAAAGCCTCTTCATCTTAGTCTGACAATCAAAGTCTAAGAGAGCAAAGATGCAGAGTATTTGCACTGGATTCAGAGCTAATTGAGTGCTTCCTGTTCAACTCATCACCTTCATCTTCTCATTTCTTTTTTCTTCTAACTCTACCATTTCTGAATCCTTTTACTCTGTTCCCTGGGCCGTCTCATTAGGCAAAGATCCCTATATTCTTACACTTCATCCATCCATCCACCCATCCCTTCATCCACCCATTTATTCTTTTAGGAAGGAGATCAGCCCTGGGATTTCTTTGGAAGGAATGATGCTAAAGCTGAAACTCCAGTACTTTGGCCACCTCATGCGAAGAGTTGACTCATTGGAAAAGACTGATGTTGGGAGGGGTTGGGGGCAGCAGGAGAAGGATGAGATGGCTGGATGGCATCACTGACTCGATGGACATGAATCTGAGTGAACTCCGGGAGTTGGTGATGGACAAGGAGGCCTGGCGTGCTGCGATTCATGGGGTCGCAAAGAGTCGGACACGACTGAGTGACTGAACTGAACTGAACTGAATACCTACTATGCATCACAGGCTAAGGATACAAATGTATCTAAGACATCACAGGTTTTGAAAATTTACTCTAGCAGAGAGAAAAGGCACGTTCTCCACTCATTACAATCCATTATGACAAGATTTATAGCAGAAGCAAGGACCATGTGTAATGAGACCTTGGATAAAAGAGTAACTCAGTCTGACCAGGAGGGCAGAGGAGGCTTCAGAACTGACCTCTGAAGGTGGCCAAGTGATGTCATCATTTTCCTCTTTCTTATCGCCTGCTTATCCCTCATGCAAGTCTGCTGTGATCAGTTTATTTTTCTGTCTTTCTGAAAATCCCACTCTAAATAAGACTGTTTGCATCTTAACTCGTAATTTCTATCACAGCATCACATTAATTACTTAAGCAACTAAGGGGTTAATGTGGCTCCCCAACAAATCTCCTGAGCACCTCTGAGTGCCAAGCCGCCCATAAGTGCTACAGATGTGAGAAAACTGGCCAAGTCCGAGCCAGCCGACAGTCTGGTAAACAGAACGTAATCACCCTGAGCCTTTAATCTGTTTGGTGGCAACTGCGTGATAAGAAAGAAGACAAACAGCCACATGAAGCTGAGCTGATTGGGGGCTGGTGGGGCTGGGTTACCGTATCCTTGGGGACAAGCCCTGGGAGAGTGTTTTCGGTAGACGATTTTTGAGCAGAGACACGAAGCAAGCAGAGGAAGGAGCCATGCGGATTTCATCGGAAAGTGGAGCAACAGCGAGAGCATGGGAGTCTGGGGTTGGTGGGCCCGTTAAGTGATCGGGGGGGCGGGAGAGGTCCCTGGACACGTGGGCACAGAGTGTGAGCTCATCCCATGTGGCCGTCGGCAGGGCTCGGGGTCTTCCCTGAGCGGGAAGGGAAGTCGCCGGTTCATTTTGATGGGGGAGTGACCCATCCTGGCTGCGGTGGGGGACACAGAATGCAGGCTGGACTCAGGTGGGGCCATGGAAGTGCGTGAGGAAGCTGCAGGCCCAGGGGAGAGGGCGGTGTAGGGGAAGACAGTCTATTCAGGTGAAGAGAGACGGCAGCATTCTGGCCGTATTTCAAAGATCAAGAAAGCAACCGCTGCCTTGCTGATGGACAGGATGGAGGTCTATGTGCTCAATAAAGTTGGACACAGTATGTGTATATGAAGAAGTCGTCGTCCTCCTCTGCTTCTGTCTCTCCGTCTGTCAAACACATACACATAGAGTAAAAATACATTACGTTTTTCTCTCTTGCACTACTATTGGGAATGCAAATTGATATAGTCACAGTGGAGAAATGGAGGTCACTTAAAAAGTTAAAGATAGAACTACCATGTGATCCAGCAATCTCATTCTTGGATATATGCCAGGAGAAAGGCATAATTCAAAAAGACACATACATCCCAATGTTCACGGCAGCACTGTTTACAACAGCCAGGACATGGAAACAAACTGAATGTCTAATAACAGAGAAATGGATAAAGAAGACGTGGTCCATAAATACAGTGGAGTACTACTTAGCCATGAAAAGTAACGAGATTTCATCGTTTGTAGACATGGATGGACTGTCAACAATGAATTGACATGATATTTTTCCAAAGAAAAGATCTGTCTGCCACATAAATGCTACAATGCAGGGCATGTATTTATTAATATCTAACATATCAAAATCACTTTATGGTTTGAAAGTCATTTGATCAACACAATTCATACTTTGAAGTCCTGTTCATCATAGTAAATATTTTGAAAGTATCGGCTTGTATAACATCCCCAACTCACAGATTGGGGGGAAAAAAAAAAAAACGAGGCTCTGTGAGCTCAGAAGTCTCCTGAAGCTAAATGGAAAAGGTACATGGACCCCATGTGATCACACAGAGGGGAAAAAAGACTGAAAGCAGCTGGCACGTGGCTTACTTCCCTCCTGCTCACCTTCTGAAGGGGGGCACAGAGGGAGGGGTCAGTGTCCCCAAGAAAAGAAGGCAGGGCCAGGGTGGTCTTCTCGAGAACACACAAACTGCTGGACCTCTTGGTAAGGATGCCAGTGATATTGACCAAGAGAGGAATCTTATCTCTAGGAAGCGGTGTGCAGCATGTCCTTAGTCTAAGACTGCTTGTTACAACCAAACCTGGGACCCAGAACTAATGGGCCACGTGGCTCCTTAGAAATGTCATGTAAGCCAGGTAATGATGTGAGGATAAAACAGACAGGCTTCACAGCCAAAACACCTTAGAACCCTCTCCATCTCCATCGAAGCAGAAGCGAGGTGGCTTTCTAAGGATAAAACAGAGACTTCACAGCCAAAACGCTCTAGAAACCTCTCTTTCCATCTCAATCTGTGCTGGATAGAAATGGCTTACATTCTTCAGCCGTGCTCCCCCTCTAGATTCTGAGTTGCCATTCCACTCTGCGTGTGTAGCATGGCTGCCTGCATCCCGGGTGCCCCCAGGCTTTGGCAGACACAAGTTCCTCTTGCTGGCAGTGGTTCTCAACATTGCCCATAAATTAGAATCACCTGGGGGAGCTCTGTACCACCCCAAAGTTCCATCAACGCCCCAGAAAAGTGAAGTCAGAGAGAGAGACGAGCTTCCTTGGTGGTTCAGTGGCAAAGAATCCTCCAGCCAATGCAGCAGACAACAGAAGACATAGGTTCGATCCCTGGGTCAGGAAGATCCCCTGGAGGAACTGCCAGAGGCCAGCATGAGGAACTCCGCCCATGGCAAAGGTCACGAGGAAGGAGGCTCGGCATACGCAAAGGCGTGATCAAGCCTCAGGAAATCCCCTGTTCCCGAGCATCTAACCCCAAAACCAGAGTCTGTTTTATGCTCTCACCTACACCTCTGACTTTACGGGGGGCTCTCCCCCATAACCATTTCTCTCAGAGAAGGAGTTAACTTGCAGCTCCAGTTAATAAAAAGTCCTGGGCGTGACAAGAGTGTTTCAACTTACAAACTCCTCTGAAGGTCCTCTAGCCTGTCTGAGTAGGTTCGTCCGGCCACATGTGATTGTTTACAGCCTCCCAACCGTGAGAGGCATGAGATGCTTTAAAACATTCTAAATACAGACTCTTTTGCAAAGTTACAAAATTATTAGTATAGAATAGTGGGTTGATTAGAAATTATATTGGTGAAGGGTTTTTTCATTCCCCGTGCCAATAATTACTGCTAATTCCCTGACCTGGGTATGACAAGGGTGTCTCAGGTCAAACCTCTCTGCTGACAGACTCTCAACCATAAACGTACAGAGAGTTTGGATTATTAGCATAGGGCTTTTCTTATTGTTGAGTCAATGATTGCCACAAGGCCTCCATATCCTTAGGCACCTGGGAATATATTAATCAATGTATTTGGAATATAGAAAAGGAAATATAGTAGTTTTTGATGTTAGCAATACTAGACTTTTTGAGTTAACGAATTTTCTCTTTTGTTATAGATCACTGAACTTTGTTATAAATCACTGTGTTTTTGCTATGTAAAAATGTAGCTTTATCACTATCTTAAGACTAAATATATCTTAAGGGGAACATTGGTAAAGGGTTTTCATTTGTTGGGCTGATGTTTGCTGCTAAATCTCCATATTCCCTGCCCTTATAATGAATATAACTAGCATATAGGAGAAATAAGTACTAACCTTTAAGATTAATCATGTTAAACCTTAGGCTAAGTAAATTCCTTTCTTAGTTGTAACTCACTACACCCTCACCCTATAGGAATGCAACTTTATTTGGAGGGTGGCACCTGATTTAAGAAAAAATCACCCCTGGAAAAAAATAAGTTTTCTGGTTAACTGACCGTTATCAGAAAGGGCCATAAAATGTCAGCAGGCTTCATAGCCAGAAGACGATGTAAAACCCATAAGACCTTTGTATAATTTTATATGAAGCACCTGATTGTGACAAGGGTCAGATCTGCTGACCCCCGCGTGACTCTGTATTCATCCCTATGTATAACAAAAGGTATATAAACAAACCTGAAAAATAAAGAAATCGGATCAGTTTCTGGAAAGACTGATTCCCCTGTGTCATTTCTTTCTTGCTCCCCGTTTTTCTGGCTGAATTCCCATCTGGAATGTGGGTACTCACGAAGCCTGCTAACTTTGCCTGGGCTTATAATATCGGACTGGGAAGGCCTCAGTGCCTCCTCTCCTTCGGGAGAACGGAAAGACGCCTGTGGCCTATGTAGGTGGTGATTGGTATTCAGCCTCTTTTTCTCCACTAATTTTCCTACTACACTATCCGTTTCTAATCTCTCTCTATATCTGTAATTAAATAGCATTTTTCCTAGGACGCTTACTCTGTCTCCCCTTCAAATTACCCTGGATCCACCGGGGCTGGACCCTGGCAAGGAACCAACGGCAACTCACTCCACTCTTCTTGCCTGAGTAATCGCATGGACTGCAGCCCACCCGCTTCCTCTGTCCCTGGCTGCAAAAGAATCAGACACAACTAAGCGACCAAGTTTCAATTTACAAACTCCAATACGAGCAATTAGCAAACACCAGCACGCCACTGTTCAGGCCTGGTCATCTGAAGCACATCGCTGCTCTGGGCGTCGTCTGTTGCAAGTGCATTCTGCTACTCTTTGGCGTCCACAGCTGGTTCCCCTTCCACCACGTGTCACTCACTCTCACCCGGGCATCACAGCTCTTACCAGATGGAGCAGGGACCCTCCGGAGGACACAGGCATGTGAGGGTCGGCCCCCTCCTTCAGGAGTCGCAGCGCTGGAAGAATGAGAGAGGAGAGTTACAGCACATCTTCGTTCCACACTGTGAACCAGAAGGTGCAGCGTTTCATTCGTGTCTAAATCCCAAACAGCTATAAGAGCAACAGAAGGTGCACGAATCGCCGTCAACCTTATTTTGGGGATTTAAGCTTGGCAGCATTTCTCTCCACATTGCAACCCGTTTCTTGGTTTGCCAACATCATCACCTATTACAGCCCCATAAATTATTCCCGAAGGGGACCACACTCTTACAATTTATTCTTTCAAAGTGCCTGGCTTAAGCTTCTGTCACAGATGAAGGAGAAATAAGCAAAACGAGGGAATCACTTCACTCAGCTCACGTATACTTTAGCTCACTCTTATTTTCTTAAACTCATTAGGACTCATTGGCTTAAAACAATGAAATTTGACACTTTGCACATTAAACTTCCCTTCGAGCAGTCACCTCTTGGCCCCACTTCCATCATCCTCCCAAAGCCATCTGTAGCTAAATTAGCAATGTCAGACAGCTCCAAATACATGCCACTCATCAGGATAACGGCACAGCTGGAAAGTGACCCGGGTTTCCATCTGAACAGTAGAGGTGGGCAGGGTGGGGCATGGAATGCAACAGGCCTTGGGAGACAGATGGTGTTGTTACTATATCTTCCGTGACACACTGCAGGCTCCAAGAGCCCCATCCATTCCCCAAGACACTATTCCAGTTCCCACTGTTAACAGCAGTATCGTAGTTTTCATAAAGAGCCTTTCATGTTTTGTCCACAAACAGGTAATTAAAGCAACAGTTCTTCAAGTTTGTTATTACACAGAACTGTACAAAAATGACTAAGATTCAAACTCATACCTTCCAGAGCAAACTGTCTTTCCACTAACCTTCTCTGTAACTTGTTAATGATATTAGAACACATATACTGCTCGTCACCCTGCTTGACATACCTGTCACCCCAAGTCCTGACTGTGTTCCAGTCTCTGGTTTGTTACCATCTTCCCCAACTTTAACCGCACATCACAGAAGACGGACACAGCTCCTCTCACACCACCTTCTCTCCCAGACTATGTCTTCCATGATGCTTGCACAACGGATGAAGAGGAGGCATGCCAGCCCCATGGGCATGAAAAACCCACACCCAGCCCAGTGCAGTCTCCAAACAGCCTCTCCTGAAATGCGAGCACCCCTGTCCAAATCTCTCTCGTTGGGAAAGTCAGATGCATTCCTGCTCTCAGACCAACAGTGACACTTGGCCTGGCTCCTTGACCTCACAGCCTGGTCCTCCCAGCCCTCCTCCACAAAGAAGTGTCTCCGTAGAAGCATGTCTACACTATTCACTCACCCAAAAGCTTTGCCTTGATGATGTTCGTTCTTTAATGATTTAACTCTTTTTGTAACCTAGGTTCTCCTAATGCGGGAGGTTGGTGACAAAGGTATAGATCTTACAGGATGAGTTGTAGCCGGGCATCATATGGCTCATCCATTTGCGGACACAGGTACCTCCCTTGCCTGCCATTACAGGAACGCCCAGGAAGGCGAGGCCTTCCTTGGCTGTTCTTCCCATCTCTGAGCTGCCATGAGCAGCCTGCTGCCTGGCTCTATGTCAACGGCTCCCTCGCTCGCTTTCTCAGTCGCCTTCTGCACAAAAGCGTAGTAAGCGTGCGCCTGTCTTGCTCCCTCACATACTTCCCTCTCTTAATTTTATAAAGCGTGTTCATGAAAACAGAGTTCCTAAACTATATTTACCAATAGTTTTCTCAGAATGAAAATAGCACTTTTACCCTAATAATTATTTGCTTACAAATGAAATTATTCATCTTGAACTGGCTGAACCTCCTTGGTGCTTTATGGTCTTTATAACAAAGAACTTGTGCTGGTGTGATCACACCACCAATAGTGAGGAAGATTATACTTCACTAGTTAAAACATCAGTAAAATGCTATTATATTTCTACAAAGAATCCACCATGTACACATGGGGTGAACTATACATAATATAAATCAGTGATACACTGGCTTTGCAGTTTGACCCATTTGAGACTGAGCCCCATTGGGAAAGCTAACGGACTTCTCTCTATGTCTTAGTTTTCTGTTAGTAAAATAGACAATTTTTGGACTCACACAATGAGAGTGTAGCGTGAATTAAATGGAACACATAAAGCAAGCTGATCGAGCTTCCTGGCACTGGTCAGGGGGTCACTAAATGATTTTTATTAGTAAAATTACTGTTTAAGTTATGAAACCAATAAGGATGTATCATTAAACACATACCTGAAGGTTTATTCTAGATTTTCTCAAAACCTTCTGATTATTAAAGGCTGAATTTAAGGATGAGATGTAAGCCAATGCAAATTTACCAATATTCACTGAAAGATGAGCATACAATTTATCAGGCAGAATAAAGGGGCAGAAGAGGGCAAGGGAGGAGATGATGGGAGAATGATGAGCAAGGGGGGAGCAAAGAAGGGGAGCAGAAGGCTGTGTGTGACTTGGAGGAATGTGTTGTGGGGGATACTTCACATTACACTACCAGATGCGGGCATCGTTCTGTGGCCAATGAAAAGGATCATAGCCTATTAAGCAGAGAAGTAAAAAAATCCTTAGGTAGGTGCCATGGACTAAATGTTTGTGTTTCCACAGGAGCAGGTGGGCCACAATGATGTGCTGGTGAATGCTCAAGGATGGATGGAGATGTCTAGATGATGGGTGGATGGATGGATGGTGGAAGGATGGATGGATGGGTGGACAGATGGATGGATGGGATGATGGATGGATGGATGGATGGATGGATGGATGGTGGGAGGATGGATGGATGTAGATGTCTAGATGATGGATGGATGGATGGGATGGTGGAAGGATGGATGGGTGGGATGATGGATGGATGGGATGATGGATGGATGGATGGATGGTGGAAGGATGGATGGGATGATGGATGGATGGATGGATGGTGGAAGGATGGATGGATGGGATGATGGATGGATGGATGGGATGATTGATGGGTGGATGGGATGATGGATGGATGGATGGGATGATGGATGGGTGGATGGATGGTGGAAGGATGGATGGATGGGATGATGGATGGATGGATGGGATGATGGATGGATGGATAGGATGATGGATGGATGGATGGATGGATGGGATGATGGAAGGATGGATGGATGGGTGGACGGATGGATATGTATTTAGGAATTTGCTGCTATTCAGGCTGTGCAGTCCACAAGTTGTTGTAAATTCCATATAATCAAATGATTCTCATAAAATGATTTTTATTTTTACTTAACTCTTGTATCCACACAGTCGATCTTTGTTTCCAATTAATGACCTGGACCTTAATATTCTGGTTGGATTTTCACTGAAATTAATGAGTATGAGCCAAGGGTCAGGAAACTATGGCTGTAAGGCCAAATCTGTCAGCATACAGCCCTTAAACTAAGAATGACTTCCACAGTTCTAAAAGGTGTGTGAGGAAAAGATAACCAAAGAAAAAAAGACAAAAAAATCCAAGAAGAACGTGTAACCCAGACTGTATGTGACCCTTAAAGTTTAAAATACTTGCTAACTGACCTTCACAGAAAAGGTTTGCTGACTCCTGAGAGTAAGACTGAAGTGAAACAGGGAAGGATGTCAGAACTTCAGGAATTTATCAACAACCTGAGCGACATCTTTGCTGAACAGGTGTTAGTTTCTGAACACTGTAATCATATTTTATGACATCTTTGTGCTTTTCACAATAGAGTGACCACTGATGCAATACATTTTAAAGTACAACCTGCATCAGCAACACTTTCTCCACCACTTCTCGAATTCTACAGTCAGGATAGTCAGTCAAGCTCCGATTTCTAGCACAGCCCAGTTCTGTTGGTGCATGTCTCCCACCGTGGCTGATCCCAAGCTACCAGGGTGTGGTGTCACCAGAACCAGAGTTTGGAGGCGATGTGACTGCGTTCACAGTTCTGGGGCATTTTTATCACACAGACGAAAGAGACAAAACGCTGAGAGCAGAAAAGAAGAGGAAATGTAAGGAACTGATTCGGAACCGATGAGCTTCGAGCTTTACCTTTGTGCTTATTACAATCTAAGTAATAATGAGTTAATTACAATTCAGTACTTAGTTTTAAGTTTATATACTTTAGTTGTTAATATGTGTGTTTTTTTAAACTGATTTACATCCAACTCATTAATTCCTGACGTTTTAACAATTGGCTCTCATGGGCTGAGAATAGCCACCAGCATGGCACAGGAAGCGCCAGGGTGGATAAGCATGAGGTGGGTAAGGGATGCTATTCAAGAATATCCAGGAATGAGACAGCACCCTGCAACTGCAGCGCACCCTTCCCGCCACAGTGAAACCGGTGAATAAACTCCAGCCCCTCCGTCACTCAGGCAGACTTCAAACTCAGGAGAAAAGGGAGGGAAATCCGGCATTTTCTCTTCCTAGATAGAAAGACTGTTTTCTTAGGCATTGTTCACACTATCAGAACTAAACTGGAACCACAGACGGCTTATGGGCTGGTTTGCCCCTAAACACCATGGATCCAGAGCAAGAGTAAGACAAAATCGACTACTGACTAAATAAAGAAACAGTATACCCCTCATATATACAAATACAGACGGTAGACTGTGCTAAATTGCAAGCCTGTGCTAAGGGTTAAAAATGACAGTGTAAGGTTTCCAGATGTAAAGACATAATAAAGAAAATATGAATTCATGTAAAGCACACACTGAGCTTCCAAAGCATGCAGGGGTCTGACACGAGTCTCAGTGCTTTAGTGTGAGAATTACTGTGATTCTCCCATCTCTCTGACACAAATACTGTTGGGGGCCAGTGTGAGGAACTCCGCCCATGGCAAAGGTCATGAGGAAAAAGAAGCTGGGCATATGCAAAGGCGTGATCAAGCCTCAGGAGATCCCCTGTTCCCGAGCATCTACCCCAAAACCAGAGTACTTTACGGGGAGCTCTCCCCCATAACCATTTCTCTCAGAGAAGGAGTTAACTTGCAGCCCCAGTTAATAAAATTTCCTGGGCGTGACAAGAGTGTTTCAGCTTATGAACTCTGAAGGTTCTCTAGCCTGCCTGATCAGGTTCATCCAGCCGCATGTGATTGCTTACAGCCTCCCAGCTGTGAGAGGCATGGGATGCTTTAAAACTTTCTAAATACAGACTCTTTTGAGAAGTTAGAAGATTATTAGTATAGTATTAGTGGGTTGATTAGGAATTATGTTGGTGAAGGGTTTTTTCCTTTGTCATGCCAATAATTACTGCTAATTCCCTGCCTTGAGTGTGATAAGGGTGGCTCAGGTCAAACCTCTCTGCTGACAGACTAGCTTGTGTGACAACCTCTCAACCATAAACAGCACAGATAGTTTGGAGTATTAGCACAGGGCTTTTCTCATTTGATTGCCTCGAGGCCTTCATATCCTTAGGCACCTGAGAATATATTAATCAATGTATTTGGAATATAGAAAAGGAAATATAGTAGTTTTTGATGTTAGCAATATTAGACTTTTTGAGTTAATGAATTTTCTCTTTTGTTATAGACTACTGTACTTTGTTATAAATCACTGTGTCCTTGCTATGCAAAAATGTAACCTTATCACTATCTTAAGACTAAATAGATTGTAAAGGGAACATTGGTGAAGGATTTTCATTTGTTGGACTGATGTTTGCTGCTAAATCTCCATATTCCCTGCCCTTATAATAAATATAACTAGCATATAGGAGAAATAAGTATTAACCTTTAAGCATATAAGAGAAATAAGTATTAACCTTTAAGACTAATCATGTTAAACCTTAGGTTAAGTAAATTCCTTTCTTGATTGTAACTCACTACACCCTCACCCTATAGGAATGCAACTTTATTTGGAGGGTGGTGCCTGAAAAAATCACTCCTGGAAAAATAAGCTTTCTGGTTAACTGACCGGTATCAGAGAGGGCCATAAAATGTCAGCGGACCTCATGGTCAGAAGATGATGTAAAAACTCATAAGACCTTTGTATAATTTTATATGAAACACCTGATTGTGACAAGGGTCAGGTCTGCTGACCCCCGCGTGACTCTGTATTCATCCCTATGTATAACAAAAGGTATATAAACAAACCTGAAAAATAAATCAGATCAGTTCCGGAAAGACTGATTCCCTCATGTCGTTCCTTTCTGCTCCCCAATTTTCTGGCTGAATTCCCATCTGGAACGTGGGTGCCCGCCATTCAGATGGTGCAAATTCCTTGTCTGGAATTTTATTGGTACCACACGTAAGCCAAGTTATTCAGCCCCTTTCTCTCTCTTACTGTTTTCTGGCCGAATTCCCATCTGGTGCATAGGACCCACCAAGCCTACTAACTTTGCCTGGGCTTCTAAGATCGGACCAGGGGGGCCTCAGTGCCTCCTCTCCTTCGGGAGAACGGGAAGATGCCTGCGGCCTACGTAGGTGGTGATTGGTACCCTGTGTTAACCAAGTTATTTGGCCTCTTTTTCTCTGCTAAAATCTTAGTCCCTCTCTATCTGTAATTAAATAAGTTTTTCCTAGGCTGCCTACTCTGTCCCCACCTTCGAATCACCCTGGACCCACCGGGGCTGGTCCCTGGCAAAATACTATACTTGTATGCGTACCAATAATATTGATAAGGAAACAGAGGCTTATTAGTTATGTGATGGCAGCATGGTGGGTGTAAGGCCTGTGGCTTACAGGATTGTGTTCTTAACTGTGAAGACCATCAGGACAGTTTACCTCTCGTGTGGCAGGAGTATGGAAGGGTCACCTTCAACTCGGGAACAGCAACAGGATTCAAGATCTACGGCAATGTCCTCATAATTACTAATTTTGTGGGAAACTATCCCAATTCAGGTTCGAACACTTTCTTCAAAAAGGTTCCAGTTCATAACAACTTTATAACAACATAGTTGGAACTGACAGTCAAGTGAAAAGGCACCTTGACTCAGAGTCTGTTACAATAAAATCTGCAAGGAAACAGCTCAAGGAAAAGCAGCCATCTGGGGACCAAACAGAATAATGAAGCTGAGCCTCCTTCTGGAGTGTTGCTGCTTGGAACTGCTTCAGCACTTATTATATATCTGTGGCTTCATCATCAAGCTGCCAGAGAAGCTCCACCGCAATGTCTGTGTGGGGGACATGATCTGATATTTAAAAAGAAACATTCAGTCTCTAAATCTTCAGCTATTGGGGTAAAAAATGGATGAAAACCCATCATCGTTAATAGGGCCTGCAGCTGTCTCCCCGGCACATCCCCACCAGCATCAACCATCAGCAACACCAATGATGACGCCCGCCGTCACCGTGATGTCCAGATACGGCAGACTTACCTGTGCTGAGGACAATCGGCACATCGATGATGGTAACCTGACAGCAACGTGATAACAGCAAGTGCTTTGCTGATCATAGGAGCTGGGGAGGACATCTGATTACAGCAATCTCTGCTCGCACATGGTTCTCATGATAGCAGGGGTTTTGTATTCACAGAGATTTCACATTTGAAAGCAACAGTAAAGAGGACTGACACAAGACATTACTACGGCTTCTAAGCTGTGTCCTCATAGGAAGCCCTGGAAAGGAACATTCTCTAGCGCGCTGAGGGTAGCAGTGCTGGTGACTGAGGAGCAGGGGCCTGCGCAATAGGTCGCTTCGGTCATGTCTGACTCTTTGTGACCCGACGGATCACAGCCCACCAGGCTCCTCTGCCCATGGGCTCTCCAGACAAAAAATACTGGAGTGGGTTGCCATGCCCTCCCCAGGGGATCTTCCCAACCCAGAGACTGAACCCGTGTCTCACGTCTCCTGCACTGGCAGGTGGGTTCTTTACCACTAGTGCCACCTGGGAAACCCAGGTAATAACTATTTTTTGGTAAATTAACCTACTTCAACTAATATCAGTGAGAATGACGAAAAAAGAAGATATGAAGTGGCAAAGTGCCCTTTCATTCTCCACGGCATTTTCTTATCAAAAAGCCAAAATACCTCCCTATCAAAACCCATTTTGCATTGATCGCTGAAGAAGGCTTCCTTATCTCTTCTTGCTATTCTTTGGAACTCTGCATTCAGATGCTTGTATCTTTCCTTTTCTCCTTTGCTTTTCACCTCTCTTCTTTTCACAGTTATTTGTAAGGCCTCCTCAGACAGCCATTTTGCTTTTTTGCATTTCTTTTCCATGGGAATGATCTTGATCCCTGTCTCCCATACAGTGTCACGAACCTCATTCCATAGTTCATCAGGCACTCTATCTTCAGATCTAGGCCCTTAAATTGATTTATCACTTCCACTGTATAATCATAAGGGATTTGATTTAGGTCATACCTGAATGGCCTAGCGGTTTTCCCTACTTTCTTCCATTTCAGTCTGAATTTGGCAATAAGGAGTTCATGATCTGAGCCACAGTCAGCTCCTGGTCTTGTTTTTGTTGACTGTATACAGCTTCTCCATCTTTGACTGCATAGAATATAATCAATCTGATTTCGGTGTTGACCATCTGGTGATGTCCATGTATAGAGTCTTCTCTTGTGTTGTTGGAAGAGGGTGTTTGCTATGACCAGTGCATTTTCTTGGCAAAACTCTATTAGTCTCTGCCCTGCTTCATTCCGCATTCCAAGGCCAAATTTGCCTGTTATCCCAGGTGTTTCTTGACTTCCTACTTTTGCATTCCAGTCCCCTGTAATGAAAAGGACATCTTTTTTGGGTGTTAGTTCTAAAAGGTCTTGTAGGTCTTCATAAAACCGTTCAACTTCAACTTCAACTGTGATATTGAATGGTCTGCCTTGGAGACGAACAGAGATCATTCTGTCGTTTTTGAGATTGCATCCAAGTTACTACATTTCAGACTCTTTTGTTGACCATGATGGCTACTCCATTTCTTCTGAGGGATTCCTGCCCACAGTAGCAGATATAATGGTCACATGAGTTAAATTCACCCATTCCAGTCCATTTTAGTTCGCTGATTCCTAGAATGTCCACATTCACCCTTGCTATCTCTTGTTTGACCACTTCCAATTTGCCTTGATTCATGGACCTGACATTCCAGGTTGCTATGCAATATTGCTCTTTACAGCATCAGATCTTGCTTCTATCACCAGTCACATGCACAACTGGGTATTGTTTTTGCTTTGGCTCCATCCCTTCATTCTTTCTGGAGTTATTTCTCCACTGATCTCCAGTAGCATATTGGGCACCTAATGACCTGGGGAGTTCCTCTTTCTGTATCCTATCATTTTGCCTTTTCATGCATCTGAATGCAGAGTTCCAAAGAATAGCAAGAAGAGATAAGAAAGCCTTCTTCAGTGATCAATGCAAAGAAATAGAGGAAAAGAACAGAATGGGAAAGACTAAAGATCTCTTCAAGAAAATTAGAGATACCAAGGGAACATTTCATGCAAAGATGGGCTCAATAAAGGAGAGAAATGGTCTGGACCTAACAGAAGCTGAAGATATTAAGAAGAGGTGGCAAGAATGCATGGAAGAACTGTACAAAAAAGATCTTCACGACCTAGATAATGATGATGATGTGATCACTCAACTAGAGCCAGACATCTTGGAATGTGAAGTCAAGTGGGCCTTAGAAAGCATCACTATGAACAAAGCTAGTGGAGGTCATGGAATTCCAGTTGAGCTGTTTCACTGGAAATGATGCTGTGAAAGTGCTGCACTCAATATGCCTGCACATTTGGAAAACTCAGCAGTGGCCACAAGACTGGAAAAGGTCCGTTTTCATTCCAATCTCAAAGAAAAGCAATGCCAAAGAATGCTCAAACTACTGCACAATTGCACTCATCTTACACGCTACTAAAGTGATGCTCAAAATTCTCCAAGCCAGGTCTCAGCAATACATGAATCGTGAACTTCCTGATGTTCAAGCTGGTTTTAGAAAAGGCAGAGGAACCAGAGATCAAATTGCCAACATCCACTGGATCATGGAAAAAGCAAGAGAGTTCCAGAAAAACATCTATTTCTGCTGTATTGACTATGCCAAAGCCTTTGACTGTGTGGATCACAATAAACTGTGGAAAATTCTGAAAGACATGGGAATACCAGATCACCTAACCTGCCTCTTGAGAAATCTGTATGCAGGTCAGGAAGCAACAGTTAGAACTGGACATGGAACAACAGACTGGTTCCAAATAGGAAAAGGAGTACGTCAAGGCTGTATATTGTCACCCTGCTTATTTAACTTCTATGCAGAGTACATCATGAGAAACACTGGGCTGGAAGAAGCACAAGCTGGAATCAAGATTGCCGGGAGAAATATCAATAACCTCAGATATGCAGATGACA